>NW_024121299.1:5631706-5791527 GCF_016745375.1 Pimephales promelas | reverse complement strand
AGGCTAATGTAAGAGTCATTTCTTATTACTTCCTTTGATAAGCAAGCATACTACATCATAGAAAGTGCTGGAGATATATTAATTTCTCATCTTGTTTTATTTCAGACTGTAACGAGTGTAAATAAGGTGTGGCCCTTTAAGAGCTGCGCGCTCCTGTTGAACTCTCTGCAGTGTTATATTATATGTGCGCCTCGAACACCCATGTGTGCGGGTAATTTCTGTTTGATGCTACTTCTTTTATCTTATGTTGTTTATTAAGTAACGATGTGACGGTAGAACGTGTGACAGACAGTTATACGAGTTCGATTTGTGAGATGTCAATCGCCTCCGTGAGTCTGTCTGGCGTCGCGTAATTGTGTCACTTCATATACATTTTTCAACTTTCTGCTAAGATACATGTGACTTTTTATTTTTTGCAACGAAAATGCGAGGATTATGAAATTATGCAAACCCCGCATATTTTGCACGGAAATCGGCAATTTATGCGGGGAAAGTGCGGCGTATTTGAAAAAATGCGGCCCCCGCATAAATATGCGGACTTTGGCTGATTTTGTATTGAATTCAGCGATCGCATAATCGCGTTTTTCTGGAGGGACTGACAACATTTGACGCAATGTACTGTATGGCGTAGCAGTAGCGTATAAGCTTCTCGCGGCTCAAACAAACTAAAAAAATTCTCGTTTTAGACTTCTAATTCGTGACTGGTGTTTTGTTTTGATCTATCCTCCACACTTCCGTGTTCGTCAAAGGTCATGCATTGGGTCAGGGGTCACTCTTTCACCGTAAATCGTTGTATATGGCCATCTGTTGGAAACTACACTCTAAAAAACACTGGGTTAAAAACAACCCAATTTGGAGGAACCTCTAACTTGGTTTAACTTAAAAAAGTAAGTAACCTGGTTGCCTTAAAATTTTAAGTTGATTGAACTGGAAAAAGTGAGTTAATACAATGAAGGAGATTAATTTAATCATCAGAAACTCACAATAATAAGTTATCTCAACTAAATAAATTATTTAAGTTGATTTGACAAAAGAAAATATGTTGTGATTACAAATCTTGAAAATATTTTTTTTTTACAGTGAGACCGCCGCCCTGCGTTTCACTCGTAGACGAAATATGCGGTGACAGGCTCCATAACCTGGCCATAGACAAACAGTATACAATTCTGAGAACATATTTTAACATCATACGTTTTTATATTCAGTATAACTTTGAATAAAATCATTTTATTCAAGCTTTGGGCGTTTCCGTCACGCGAAAAGATCGAATCGACACAGTGTAGGTGACTCACATCATGTCCCTGTTGCTTTACATAAACTTAAATGATATATAGAACAATAACGAATTCATAGATAAAATTAAATTTTCACAAACCTTTATATAACCGAAGAAGACATACTCAAAAAAATTATATGTTGGCTTCAATTAACTTTTTTATGTCAACAGGTTCCACATAACTGGGTTACGTTAAACAATTTGTTCATGTAACTTCAACATAATGGAATTGAGTCATTTTAAGCGAACGAGTTAATGAGATAATTAAGTGAATAACTGAGGGATGACTGATTATTGAAGACACCTGATGGTAACAAGCAGAATCACTAAAAGAAAAAAATCGGAATTTGCAAGTCACCATTATGGTGATCAATGTGTATTTTAGTTGGGCTCAATCAACTTTAACACTGCTTTAGTGTTCATTTAACACTCTGCTCAAAGCTTAATTCGCCTTATTCGCCTGGCGCCATTTTGAAAACGCGAACACCGCTGAGGGGTACACTAAACCAGAAGTATGACTCCGACGCAGCAGCACCAGCAATGGGAACTCCAGTGTGGACCATTGCTGGCCGAATTAAGTGACTGCAACATGCCCCGGGCTGTGTTAATTAAGGGATACAGTACCTGGATCAAAGGATTTATCCACGACATTGAATGTAAGAATGGACAGCAATTTACCTCAGTTTCTGCGAACTATATGGGTTGTTACGTCTGACACAAGGTCTGGGTAACACAGGAAAATTACCCAATCACTGGGTTGTTACGTTTGACCTATAGGAGCTGGGTAACAGAAAAACTACCTAAATACTGAAAAAATAACCCTCTAAAAACGACCCAAAAGGCTCAACCCAGGATTTGGGTAGAAAAAATAACACAAGATTTTGTTTGTTTTTTACAGTGTTGATAAAGCTTTAAATATGGATATTTTTCTAACATTGTTTCACACGCATTGTTTCACTTCAGAAGGCTTTCATTAACATGGATGGAGGCACTTATGGCTTCAAAATCTCATCCTTCTTTTCACTGCCATCAAACAGCTTGGAAGAGCCAGGACATTTTTTAATTCTATCCACAAGTTTCCTACGCCCCATGAGGCCTTGCGTCAAAAGTGGGCGCGACTTCCGGTTGGAAGTAAACAAAGCGCGATTTGACATGCTTGACACTCGTTCATTCAACAGTTGACAGTCATTCAAGTTATAGCGATCCAAACTAGCTAACGATGTGGGAACACAACCTCAACGAAATTAAAAAGGGTGAAATAACAGTACCTTTACCCTCCGCAGTAGTTGATTGGGAGTATTATAATAACATTATTAATAATCAATACTCATCAAGGCATGGTGACAGACAGTTGTGCGAGCTGACAAACAATTAAAATAAAAAAAATACACACTTAGTCATTGTGCTTTGGAGTTTATTCAAAATTATAAATGAATGTGCTACTTGAATACATTAACTGGCACATTTGGTATTCTGTCAACACAGGCTTTGATCCTGAGTTTAGGTGTAACATCAGTAGCGAACAGCCAATCACATGCTGAGAGAGTTTATAGAACATTAAGAATTTAAACAAATGTACACAGGAAGATTCGTCGTCTTTTGGGAGGTGATGGAAACTACAGTCGTTGGCAGGATCAGAGACGGGCTCTGGCAGAATCACTCTGATTTCGTTTTCAGCTTATGTTCAAAACAATCCCGTTTAAGCCACTAAATTAGTTTAGTCCGGTTATACATACAACCGCGAGCAGCACATGTTGTCCCTGAGCTCCGTAACGACATCTCTCATAAAGATTTGCGTCTTTAAATAGTAAAATAATTCTCCGAAAAACAGCTAGCCTCTTCGCTAACTAACACACAAAATACCATTGGAATGCTACTTCCGCAGCGTCACCGGAAGTTTCACCCACTTTATTTTTTACAGGAGCGCCCCTCGGAAACTTGTGGATTCATCTGAAAGAAGAAAGTCATACAGTATACTAGGAAGGCTTGAGGGTGAGTAAATAATGGAACTAGGGGTTTCACAACTACTGATTTTTGCTAGTCGACTAGTTTTGCATAACAGTCGACGACTAGTCGACTAGTCGTTAGATGGTTTATTCTAGGGGTGTGCGACAACACGAATAGTAAATGTCTCCACGATCTGCTTTTGAAGAAATATGGTAGTATCGTGTTACAGTGCATTCTATCAGTTCTGGCGCCTCTGTCTCAACTGTACAACGTGACGTAGCCTACACATCACACTTTAAGGAATTGGTACGGGACACTGCAATTCACAAAAGTTCATTGTTTGCATAAGCCTTGCCGGTTAAACATTTAATTCACGCGCTGTTCTAACGTGCGCTTTCCTGAGCGCGCGGCATATCCCCGACGCTCACAGGCATTAGAACCCTGTCAAACAGCGCCTGAATACTGGACTAAGTTATCTTTCAAGTCTTATTATGCTAATACTGTTAAATACATACAATGTTTACATAAACAGAATTGGCTATGTCAAAAGTGCAGCCTCCCCATATAGAAAGTGAAAGCAAACATTTGAGAGAAAATCTGGTGTAGGCTAATATGCGGCTATATTAAACACGTCGCGTGCTGGTATAAAAGCGAGAGTATAGTACTCGTATTTTCCGCACTATAAAGCGCACTTAAAAGCCTTTAATTTTCTCAATCTGGCCTTTTCTCAAGCTTTATAATCCATCCGCTTTGTCACACGGCCAGTTCAACCTCGTATAAAATATCTCCCGCTCACGAGCGCTCTCTCTAACACACACACGAACAGACACTGCTGTCAGCAGGCTGCGAATGTAAGTTACGTGCCCGCCCCAGCGCGCTCACGCTTACTAAATAAACGCCTCACCTCCAACGCCGCACACATTCCCTTTAGCACATCTAGTGGATGCATAACGCAAACCCAGTCAAACGTTTGAAAAATGTTCTAAAATAGGTCATTGAAGGTGCGCCTTATAGTGCTTATAGTATATAGTACTGCCGCTTGTACTTAAAGGGATAGTTAACAAAAAAAATATATCTATATATATGTCATCATTTTTTTTCCGACTAGTCGACTAAGGCCAACAGCGCCAACTAGTGGTTGTGACAGTCGACTAGTCGACTAGTTGATGAAACCCCTAAATGGAACAACACTATCTCACGACCAATTCGTACGAATTCGACGCATGATTAAAAAGTGTCTAATTCGTACGACCTCACTCGTACTAATTCATACAATTTGTCTAAACCCATGTGATGGTTAAGTTTAGGGGCGGGGTAAGGGGTAGGTCATTCGTACGAATTCATACGAATTGGCCAATTCGTAAAATATGTACGATTTAGCAAAATCGTATTAATTCGTACGAGTGAGGTCGTATGAATTGTTACGAATTAGCCACTTTTTAATCATTCGTCGAATTCGTACGACTTGGTCGTGAGATCGGGTTGGGTAATTTTCATTTTTGGGAGAACTAATCCTTAAAAAAAGGAATGATTCTATGCAGCAGTATTGAATCTGACAGCAACTGCATTTTTGTCTGTAAATGATGGTTTTATATGGATAATGTTTTCAGAGCACTTACCCACATGCGAGTTTGAAAATTATGAGTTTGTGTTGGGTTTCCCATGCAATTACGTTTCCAATCATAAAAGTGGCCATTTCCTGAGGAAATGGATCATTTCAATGCGAAAGTCATAGTTTTTCACTGTATTATCATTATAATTGTACCTTTGGGCTCAATACGCCTTATTCACGGCAGCGCCATCTTTGATTTTTAATGAGAATGAAAGCGAGGCTGTGAGGGATAGACGTGCATCTCTTCTATGGGCTGTACTGTTATTTAATGTGTTTTCGGATTGTTCTGCTCATGAAACACTGGAAAAAAATCTTTCCAAGAAATTTCAGTTGACAAAAAACTCCCGACCAATGTAAGCTGTGGAAAATTGTAAGTAATTCAGCTTTTTACAGCGGATGCCATTGGAAACATGGTAAGTCTATCCCTCACAGCCTCACTTTCATACCTGTCATGGCGCTGCTCTGAATAAGGTCTATGCACAGCGGTATTTCCGGTGAAGGTTTAAGGATGCTCGATAACTTCAGCCGATCGTTGAGTCCAATGCAATGCCGAGAATTTATATTGAATTTTATACTCCATGGTTATACTAAAGAAACGTTAGTCACAAAAACAGATAAAACAGACGCCCCTCGTTGTGTTTATGCTTCTTTTTAAAATTATATTAAATAAACATAACTATATATAAAATTACATCTAAACGTATGAAAGTTTCGTTTCAAAGACGGGAGGACAGTAAATTTTGAAGACTCTGCCATTAACCCATTTTTCTCAGTTTTCCTCCGCTTTAATCTCCCCAAACGGAAACTGTAGAGCATCCTTGTGTCAAATGTGGAACTCATGCGTGCATAGCCGATAGAGCAGGGATGGGCAACTTCAGTCCTGGAGGGATTTTGTCCTACACAGTTTAGCTTCGGCCCTAATCAAACACACCTGAACAAGCTAATCAAGGTCTTCACGATTACTAGAAAGTTACAGGCAAGTGATTTTTTCAGGGTTGGAGCTAAACTCTGTAGAACAGTGGCCCTCTAGGATCGACATTGCCCATAGAGGAACCTGTTTAAATAATAAAAAACCCAAGAAACATTTGTCAAGTCCCAAGACAAATGTTTTACCCTCACCTAGTGGTTTATGAGCTCGGGCAAACTAGCTAGTGCCCTTAATATTCAGTGAGGCAGTCTGTCCCTTGAGAATCTGGCAGACCTAGTTTGGCTGTGTGTGTGTGTGTGTCTGTGTGTGTGTGTGTGTGTGTGTTCGCAACAGTTGCTGGGTGTAAAAATTTTCTTAAAATGCAGAATAGAAGAATCCCCATTTGCCTTTTGACTGCCCCCTCCAGCACTGTGCTGAATTATCATTCATTTCATGTGCCTGTTCATTTTTATTCATTAAAATCAAATATAATGGGGATATATTGTGCCTAATTGTCTGGAAAATTGTCACAATGCAAAAATATGGTACTTAAAGGAGAACCTTTGGTCTAATAAAACATCGGTACCTAGTCAACAGTTTTTAGAGATAAAACTCTTTACATTCGATTATCATGAAAACAAATCTCGGAAAACGATTGACTAGGTACTGATGTTTTATTAGACCAAAGGTTCATTGTTCGCCGGAGTTCTTCTTTAATGGCCCTAAGTCAGTCAGTCAATCAATCAATCAATCAATCAATCAATCAATCTGTTTCAAACACTTGGATTAGTTTCTGTCGAATTAATCCTTTACATATTATCCAAAACTTTGATAGTAAAGATTACATTTAAAATGAAATATCGGCAAAATAAAACATTTATCATAAACCTTCAGGGCTGAATAAAAAAGAAGTACACACGTACACAAACCACCAGTCATGAAATAACTACTAGATATTGCAGTTAGAGATGAGGTTTTTTTATATTCTCTAGGAGAGAAGATGCAATTTTGTGAATCATATTCTCTGTACTTGTTCGACATGGCAATGGAACACAGTACTCATGTTTCTTAAAATAAGTTGTTTGTGTATCCCTGACCCCACTGAGAATGGGTCAGTGAATGAGTGATTAAGAGGTCATACTAAAAAAAAAAGGAAAAACAAAGAACATCTCCAGCAAGACCTACAAAATGCAACCTCAACTTATTCTTGCCTGCTTTAGATTTGTCTTTTTTTCTTTGGTGCTTTAGTAGTTCAAATAGGCATAAATGAATCAGTATCCTGATGTAGTTTTTCTCTTAGTCAGAGAGCTGAAAAAAAACATTTTGAACATTTCTCGCTGTGAGTGTTTCATAGCATTGAAACCAATCCCTCCTTTTATAGTGAATTAAAAGGGCAACTGGCAAAGAGGAACAATGAATGAATAATGCATTTAGGCATTTAGTTATATTTAATTACTGAAAAAAAATCAAAACAATTAATGATGTGCATTGTACAATGTACACTATACACCCTATAGTATATAGTAGCTTAAAGGGATAGTTCACCCGAAAATGAAAATTCTGTCAGTTATTACTCACCCTCATGTTGTTCCAACCCCGTAAGACTTTCGTTCTTCTTCTGAACACAAATCAAGATATTTTTTTAAGGAAATCTGAGAGCTGTCTCACTCCTCCATAGGCTTCTATTGTAATTGAAACCTGTCGGCCCAGAAAGTTAGTAAAAACATTGTTAAAGCTACACTGTTTAACTCTTTTAGTTTATTCTTAGCTAAAAACACTTAGTTCTTTCAAAAATATAAGTGCTCATTAATGTATATAAAGTATTCTCGTGAGTGTATAATATGCCATTGAAAATACATACGGGTAAGGGGTTCTAATGTCGGTCGCCATGTTGCCCCTCAATCTTGAATGTACATTAGCCAAAGAGGGACAAACGCCTTTCGCGTTTACGTTTGAGTTAACAGTCATGGATGAGGTCGAACTGGAAGCCATGTTAATCTTGGACTACACTGGCCACCGTAGGAGTTAAAACGAAATCGGAATTGAGAGGAACAGAAACTAATATTCACTGGATGCTCATATACCTTTTCACCGCCAGATGGGGGTAAAAATCACACAGTGTAGCTTTAAAATAGTCTGAGTGACTACAGTGGCCCAACCTCAATTTTATCAAGCGACAAGAATGCTTTTTGTGCGCAAACACCCCCAAAATAATGACTTTATTATTCAACTATCTTCTTCTGTGTGGGCCTCAGTGTGTAACAGAGCGCTATGTTAGATTGTAGGCTCACTATTGGCCAGCATCACACTCATGACCAGCATCGGCCATTAGTGAGCCTACTTTCGGACGTAGCGCTGCGCTGTTACACTAACGGTCACTACTTCAAATGGCAAAACAATAGCATTTCAAGTAACTGGAGGAGGTACCATACATTTTAAAAACCCACATCTTTTTCTAGATGTTTTTTTCCTATAAAATAGTAGCTAATACTTAAATATTTAATACTTAAATACGTAAGCAATAAGGTATGAGAGGCTGAGCTGTATCGTGAATAAGTAACGGCTGGAGGGCGTTGTGAGGCACGACGTGAAGCGGAGTAACCCCTTCAACGGTTACTTATTCACGAGACAGCACTTGCCTCGAGTACCTTTTTGCTTTTTTATAAAACGATTACCACGCAATAAAAATATTCAAGTAAAAAAAAAAATGTATTAGTGCAACTTTCATGAAGTAAAATCACTAAAAGCCTTCCTTCCGCTAGAAAAAAAATAGTCCCTGACCATGAACAGAAATGTTCCAGCGTATAATATGCATGAAAGCTCAAATAAACACAACATAGGAACTACAGTGTTGCACAGTGAGAAATAGAACCGTTGGGTGAAGCGGTCATGAATAAAGCACAGCTATTGACCAATCAGAATCAAGGATCGGAACTAACCTTTTTAGAATTTCAGTCATATTATTACTGTATTTCTAAAAGTCTTCACACAAATATCCTGAAAAAATAAAACTGTCCATGTCTAAAAACATGATTTGTCATGGTAATTTATAGAAAGTGCCTTTGTGTAACCTCTTTATTTTGTTTACTTAACCGATTTGGATTTTGAACCAATCTTAGTTCATATTCTAAACAAGCATAGATGTTATACGGTATATTATGTGTTGCAACACTGCTACATGGTTGAAGTAGCATCAAGCAACTGAAAAATGTAGTTACATTATGTTAATTGTAGCTAGCTGCTCCCCAATGCTGTGTAAAATTACATAAAACATCAATTAGACCTGGTTTATTCGGAAAAAATGCCCTTGAAGACCTTTAACTGACCTTCGCAAATACATTAGTCAAGCAGGGAACATTGAAATCTTCCAGGATAATTGCCTCTCCGGGGAAGACTCCTTGTATCTAAACTCTAGCGCGAAAGAAGTTCTCTATCCTAAAATAGGAAAGCTTGGTGGTTAGTTCTTTCCAACAAAAGCATTTAATTAGTTAAATGAAAAGGTAGTTTTGTGATCGCGTGAGAGTCTTTTGTAACTGTTATCTGTACCTTTTAAAACTAGCTTGAGTTTGGACTGGGTCTAATGTTCCAGTGGAACGATCACGATAAAAAATGCATTAAATAAGGGAGACACTGTGGAAAAAGATGATCACAGGTCAAAATCTTCATCTTTAATCTAAGTCAGACTTGTTTCTTGCCTGGTTTAACTGTTTTACCTAAAACATAAAGCTTTGTGTTTTCAAAGACAATTCTGCTGAGTAAACACGTTACAGAGACATGAAAGGAACCGGCC
Source organism: Pimephales promelas (assembly GCF_016745375.1). The sequence continues at coordinate 5,781,995 of NW_024121299.1, read as the reverse complement.
TCTCTGATAGATACAGCTATACCTGCTGAGAGCCCTTAGAGAGTCTTCAAATGAAAAAGAAAAGAAAAGCTTTTCAAAACGTAAGAATGCCAATGCTTTCAGAGTCATGAAAAAACAACAGGAAATCTGCCAGACGCGAGTCGAATTTGAGCTATTTAAAGTAAGCCATGTCAACTGCTACACTCAAATATCTTGGAGAAAGGAGCAGCACAAGAGGTGAAGGCATGCATGCATTTATGAATACAGCTCATGGCCTACTTACAAATGAATGCACTGACGCTCTATCTATGAACATACTTCCACAGTAGTACACAGTATTTTTTTCTGGTTGTAAAGTGTGAGAAGATTGAAGAATTTAAAAAAAAAATTGTATTTAATATTGATGGAGCTACTCAAGTTTTTGTGAAAATCACATCAAATTAAACAATAAAAGGTTTTGCAGGGGGTAAAAAATGCAGAAACGTATGGACGCTTGTTTCCGCCACTGAATAAAAACAACAAAAAAAATAATTGTGACTTTTTATCACACAATTGCTAGATATAAAGTCAGAATTGTGAGATATAAAGTCAGAATTGCTAGATATAAAGTCCCAATTGCGTGATATAAAGTCAGAATTGCGAGATATACAGTCAGAATTGCGAGATATAAAGTCAGAATTGGGAGATATAAAGACAGAATTGCTGGATATAAAGTCCCAATTGCGTGATATAAAGTCAGAATTGCAAGATATAAAGTCAGAATTGCGAGATATAAAGTCAGAATTGCGTAATACACTGTTAGACCTTACCAGGTTTTTTACAGTAAAATACTGGCAACACTGTTGCCAGTAATTTACTGTAAAAATGCACTAAAACTCAAGTTAACTAAAAAATACAACTTATTAGTTTTAGTGCATTTTTACAGTAAATTACTGGTAACAGTGTTGCCAGTATTTTACTGTAAAAAAGCTGGTAAGGTCTAACAGTGTACAGTATATAGTCCCAATTGCGTGATATAAAGTAAAAATTGCGAGAAACAAAGTCAGAATTGCGAGTTATCAGGCTAATTCTAAGGGGGGAAAAAAGACTAACTTTTTTCCCCCTCAGAATAGTTTATATCTCACAATTCTGACTTTATATCATGCATTTCTGACTTTATATCACGCAATTGGGACTTTATATCTAGCAATTCTGACTTATAACGCAATTGCGACTTTATATCACGCAATTCTGGCTTTATATCTCACAATTCTGACTTTATATCTCGCAATTCTGACTTTATATCTCCAATTGCGACTTTATATATTGCAATTCTGACTTTATATCTCGCAATTCTGACTTTATATCTCGCAATTCTGACTTTCCATCTCGCAATTCTGAGAAATAAAGTCAGAATTGCAAGATGTAAACTCGCAATTGTGAGAAAAAAAGTCAGAATTGTGAGATTAAAAGTCGCAATTACCTTTTTTTATTTTTCATTCTATGGCGGAAACAAGGTTCCATAGAAGCATATTGCATTCACTTGAAGAAAAAAAAATCTATGAGTTAATTATCTCAGAATTACGAGATAATTGTTAATTGAAAAAAATTTTTGCTCTGTTTTTCGGAATTATTGAGTTAATTATCTCAGAATTATGAGATATATTTTTCTTGAAAAAAAATTCACTCTGTATGAATTATTTAATATATAATGAGATAATCAAGTCATTAATTCAGAAAAACAGAGCAAATACTTTTTCCCATGAAAAATCATCTCATAATTCTGAGATAATTACCTCATTAGTAAAACAGAGCAAAAAAAAAAAATTCCATGAAAAATTATCTCGCAATTCTGAGATAATTAACTTATTAATTCAGAAAAAATTGTGAATGCTATACACTTCCGTAAAAAAAAAAAAAAAAAAAAAAATTCTATAGTAGGGTAAAATGATTGATTTAAGCACCATTTACAAAATTTAGCAAAACTACATGAATCGGCAACCGTGGAATGAGTATATGAGTATTTGTTGTTTATTTGAAAAGGTTGCAACATACAAACTTGTATATTTCTGGGGATTTTCTCCTCATCACTGCCTTTACTCTAGTATGCAGAAAAAGATACTCTGTCATTTTAAAACAATGGCTATGAGTTTTTAAGAACAATAGCTATTCAAAAGACTTCCCACTTGGTTAAATTATTTTATTGAACATGCAGTCTTTATAATATGTCATGTTTATTTTTTTTCTAAAACATTATAAATCTGTATAAATTGATTAGGTGTTATCACATGTGAGGGTCTTTGTCAGTCCTGCTGTAAAGAACCACTGATTGGAATCAAGCTTGGAAGAGGAGATTTTGTGTTCGCTGGCGCTGTCCAAGGTTCTGAAATTGACTGTGGCTTCACAGCGTCACACAACCTGGGATTACTTATAAAAAAAAAATACATTAATGTCATTGTCAAATGTTTGAATTAAAGCACCAGGGCACAACATGTTCCAGGCAATCGGTTTCCTTTCTGTACCTAAATACCCAAGTATAGAACACAGCTGTCTGACAATGATATATAGCCTACACTGACGCGAAAACCAGCAACGCCACAGCATCGCGTGCATACTCCTTTAAGATGATGTAATTTTTGATAACCCATTATGGTTTTTTTTTTTTTCCCGCCCGCTGAGGCGTTATTTTCTGGCGCCACAGCCCTGAACGCGCGCGCAGAGAGTGATGCTGCATCATCTTCACTCCTAAACCCTTCCAACACGCAAAACCATGGATTATTGCAAAGGATCACGCACTGGATTTTCTTCTTAACAGCTGGGATTACCGACCAACCCAATTGTAGAAACATTTGCTTTGAACTGTTTTCGACTGTTTTCTTTTAAAACTATAGATTCTGGTTCGATTTGGTCGTCAAAAGTTGGATTCAAACCGCCGCTGAACTTGTATGGAACTTTGGAACGGCCAAACAGAAAAAAACAAACATTTATTCTATAATGTTTTTGCAGAATTTAAACAGCAACTTCCGTTTGTATACACGCTTTTTTCAGGCGATGAAACAAGCGCCCCAGTCCATACGCTGCTGAGCAAACCATACTCTCTGGTGTGCGCGTGCTAGTTCCTCCTCGGATATTTCACCGTACTTTCGTTCATTCATTTTTTCGCAGAAGACGTGGATTTTGAAAATGTAAGGTACCTGCTCGAATTACTAGAAATGCTATTGTTTTGCCATTTAATGTGCATTGTCCATCGTCTGTATTTACTGAACCGTTTCCTAAGCTGTAGAGCGAACTTTTCCGCCTTTCCCACCCTCGGAAATTTTGTCACCCATGACTGAAACCATGGCGTTGAGTGGAAACTCTAAAGCTAAAGACAACAGTTTTCCAGATGTTATCGAACTAAACGTCGGGGGGCAGGTGTATTATACCCGACACGTCACGTTAATAAGCAATCCTGGCTCCCTTTTGGGGAAAATATTCTCTCCTAAAAATAACGCATCGAATGATCTCGCCAGGGACCCCAAAGGTCGTTATTTCATCGACCGGGATGGGTTTTTGTTCAGATATGTGTTAGACTACCTCAGAGACAAGCAAGTTGTCCTCCCCGACCACTTCCCCGAGAAGGGGAGGCTGAGGAAAGAAGCGGAGTACTTTCAATTGCCTGATTTGGTGAAACTCTTAAGCCCGGACGACTTGAAGCCCAGTCCTGACGAATACATCCACAGTGATTACGAGGATGGGTCTCAAGGAAGCGACCAGAGAATGTGCCCTCCGCCCTCGCTCGTTCCCGCCGACAGAAAAAGCGGGTTCATAACCGTCGGATATCGCGGATCTTGTACAATGGGGAGGGAGAGTCAAACCGATGCCAAATTCCGGAGGGTGCCACGGATTATGATATGTGGGAGGATTGCGCTGGCCAAAGAAGTTTTTGGCGAGACCTTGAATGAGAGCAGGGACCCGGATAGGACCCCCGACAGGTACACGTCCCGCTTTTACCTCAAGTTCAAGCACCTGGAGCGCTCTTTCGACATGCTCTCGGAGTGTGGTTTCCAGATGGTCGCGTGCAACTCGTCAGTGACGGCCTCGGTCGTCAACCAGCACACTGACGACAAGATATGGTCGAGTTACACTGAGTACGTCTTTTACCGTAAGTTTCCTTTCTAAAGTTTTGTCAACATTTGAATTTCGCATGCTCTGCCACTTCTGCTGAACATTATCTTGTGAGGATACTTGCTGAGGTTTTCCTTGAATTACCACTTGACGGCGCACTCGGTTTAAATACTTTTTTCTGCCTTCTTCAATCGAGGTCTCATAGGGACAACTTAATATTGCAAGTATAGCATGTATATTTTAATATTAGTTCACTAGTACTTGTTTCAATACTTGACATCCATCTTTTTCAGTTGCAACTTCAGTTTTACTACATAGGTCTCATTTGTTAATATTGCTTAATGTTTTAACAAACATGAACTAACATTGAGCAATACATTTGTTGCAGTATCTAATAAAAGTATAGGCTACAGCTGTTCATGTTAGTTCACAGTGCACCATCTAATGTTAACAAATACATTAATAATGTATTAATACATGTCGAAATGACCATGCTGTAAAAGTAGGCCTGTCAAATGATTAATCGCGATTAATCACATCCAGAATAAAAGATTGTGTTTACATAATATATGTGGGTGCACTGTGTATAATTATATATATATATACATATATATATATATATAAATATAAATATATATATATATATATATATAAATACACACACACATGCTTGTATATATTTAAGAAAATATTTTCATGTGTATACTGTATATACATTTGCATATAATTTATATATTTAAATTATATATAAATATTTTATATATAAATTATATATTTTTTCTTAAATATACATGCATATGTGTGTATATATACAAAATAATTATACACAGTGCACCCACATAAACACAAACTTTTATTTTGGATGCGTTTGACAGTCCTAGGTAAAAGGATTGTTAATTCTTAATTAATGTTAAAGTAGCTTACTAATATTAACGAATGAAACCTGAATGCAAAGTGTTACCTATAACAGTACTTTTTAATTCCAATAGTTTTTATATTATTTTATATTCTTACTGTTAAGTTTTAACTAGTGTAATTAACAGTTGCTAGATTCTATTCAGTTAGGAAAACTGGAATATATCTATATATTCCAGTTTACTAACTGAAAGTTAGCTTTTTGAATAGCTATAGCTTTTTGAATAGTTACAGATAACTAAAGAATAAGTAGTTATTGGTTACTGGAATTAGCACTATATACTCGTAACGTAAGTGAATAGTTACCCGAATCACAGAATCAGATTCCGATAGAATTGATTGCATAATGATCAGTTATATCAGTTAGAATAGGGAAACTAAAAAAAAAATAGGCAGTTACATTACTTAAAGGACAAGTTCAGTATTTTACACTTAAAAAGCCATGTTTTAAGATTGTTTCTGATGACATATAATGGTTAGGATTGAAATTTGGAAACATGCGGCTGTCCCGAGAATTTTCTGTAGTTTTATCGTAGTTTTTATCCAGCTCCATTGACTTGACTTGGACAAAAACTACGATAAAACCTGTCAGAAACATCAAACGATCTTAAAACAGGGCTTTAAGTGTAAAATACCGAACTTGTCCTTTAAGTCGCTCACTTGCTCACTTGATACAGCCATTTTTATCAAGACACAGCAAACAATAATGTTTATATTTCCCGACTTTGTACCTGTTCTGATGTATCCAGACCCGGAAAGCCTTTACGTAAGGCCCTTACCTGGTAAGTGATGTCTATAAAGAGAGCCCTTCCCCCACCCCGAATGTCTATCTCTGCAAGCATCTCAATGGAGTGGCAGAGGATGATGGCTCTCTGTAATAGCTCTCATAACATTTTATGATGTAACAAAACACCACCCACTTCAGGCTGGTAGTGGCTAATGTGATGTCGAGGCAGCAGTGGCCCTGCCACAAGGCAAAATGGAGGAAGCACATAATGGACTTTCTACCGAGCCCATTAAAGAGATTGTAGCTGCCTTTATCATAGAGTTTTACTGATTCTCACAAGAACGTCTTTTAAATGGACATTGTTAACATTTTACAGCCACAAAGAAGTGTAACATGTGATTTTGTCTTGGTGGACATACTGATTAAATCAACCAGATTACAACTATATCTTTTTCTCTTACACTCAAATCAACCCATTTTAGGTCAGTTGGCAACCCAGCACTGGGTCAAAAAGGACATGAGTTAAATGTTTGACCCAACATGCTGGACCGCTTTCGTTTTTAAATCAACTATTGTTTAAAAATGACTATATTGCTGGGTTAAAACTTACTTAAAATGGGTTTTAAATTAAACTCACTTTAGTCTCCCTGTAGGCAATAACTTTATCTTTTAAAACTTATCTTTAATTAGCAAAATTACAAATTTAAACGTTTTTTTCCCCTTTAAAATAGCACAAATGTAACTCTACACCCTCATTTAGTACATATGTGGTTCTATGAATTTGCAAATGAGCCCCGCCTCCACTCACTCACTGCGGCTCAGAGACCCACTCGTTGACGATCACACGCTGATCTGATTGGTTACAAGGTTGTTTGTGACGTCCGAAACACCAGTGGTTTCAAACCGTGTTTTTAATTCACTGCAGTTTTAAGAATAAAATACTCAGCAATGGTGTTGACTTATGGATTTACACATGGTTTGTCTTAAAGCACATTACTAAAACAAACCACATAGACATAAACAACATTAAAAACTTGAACAAAACCGTGATAATATTGATAATCACGATTATTTTGGACACTATAATCGTGATATGAAATTTTCATACCGTCCCATCACTACATAAGACAAACCCCAATAAAACAAAAAAAGATGGACTTGATGAAAATGCAAATTCACTCTCTGACAGTAGGAGATGCTTGTGGAAAAGAAGCATTTCTTTGGGTACATTCCTATAAATCCCCATCACAATTTAACATTTATATTTTGCTTTCTATATTTCGACCATCATGAACTGTGGTAGTGTCTGGTATTTTCTATGCACTCTTCTCATTACGTTCATCTTCAGCGTGTCCCGTCTCTGGCCTGTGTTAACATCCTGAAAGACATATCGGAAAACGATTGCAATGCAGTTTGTAATTAAACTTAACTAAAAAGCATTAGATCATGCGTTTGGACCATTTCCGATTTATGGCTGGTCGGCACTAGAAAAAAAGATGTTCTCTCACCAGTGGTGGACAGTAACGGAGTAAATGTAATTCGTTACTGTACTTAAGTAGCTTTTTTGCGTATCTGTACTTTACTCAAGTATTTAAATTTTGGGAGACTTTTACTTTAACTCCACTACATTTCAAAGTCAAATATCTTACTTTTTACTCTACTACATTTTCAAAATCAGTCGTTTCTTTTTATTTATGAGTGGATAAAAACGTAACTGGTCAAACGAGCCACCAATCACAGTACAGCGCATGTGCTTTGTTTTGAACTTGCCTTGGCTTTAACTACTAAGCGCAAACCAGAGCCGTTTAATATGAGAGTTGCGTACATAGATGGTTGTGACAGTGATCTCGCCGCCGCGCGGTCACGTTATTCGTGTAGCTCTCAATAGTTCCAAACAAATCGCGTTGACAATGATTTTAAGCGGGACAAAGAGCAGTATTATTGGAGCAATATCGGTAAGTATTGACTCATAATGTACATTGCTTACGTTGCCACTAAAATGACTTGCATACAATAACTTTTTTTCTGGGGAATAGCCTAGCAGAAACACTGCGTTAATACGTTTTTGTGTTTAATTTTGGAGGGAAATTGGCTGCTCCCATAACATATATACACACTACCGGTCAAAAGTTTAAGATCTTTCTTTCTGAAGAGAAAACGCAAAAGTGGCGTTGCATCATCACTTTTTATTCTGCGTTTAGATGAGCGTTTTGAGTGGGAACTCCGCGTGCAAATGGTGACGCAAAAGTGTGTGAAATTCAATGTAGTATGCACTTCAGGCGGCTAGGAATGCATACTACAACACCACCAAGCCCGCGCGCCTGCGTACAACCTTCACTATCAAGCAGAAGTTTTTTTTGCGATTTTAAGCCTCAAAAACGCCGTCACCGTGTAAACGAAAGGCACATCCGATAAAATATTTTTACGTTCTCACCCGCGAGCGTTCTCGTGTAAACAGGGCCTCAAAGAACAGCATTTATTTAATTAGAATCTTTTCTAACATTATAAATGTCTTTCCTATAACTTTTGATCAATGTAACTCATCCTTGATGAATAGAAGTATTGATTTCTTATTTATTTCTCCCAAAAATAAAATACAAATTCTTACTGACCCCAAACTTTTTAAAGGGTAGTGTTTAATGTAACAAAAGCTTTCCATTTCAGATAAAAGCTGTTCTTTTGAACTTTCTATTCATCAAAGAATCCTGAAATAAAAATGTAAAAAACTGTTTTCAACATGGATAATAATCATACATGTTTGAGCAGCAAATCATATTTGTGAAGGATCATGTGACACTGAAGACTGGAGTAATGATGCTGAAAATTCAGCTTTTCTTCAGAGGAATAAATTACATTTTAATATATATTAACATAAAAAAGTCATTTTAAATTGTCATAATATTTCACAGTATTACTGGTTTTTTTTGTATTTTTTATCAAAAAATTGCAGCCTTGGTGAGCAGAAGAGACTTCTTTTAAAAACATAAAAAATCTTACCGATCTTAAACTTTTGACCGATAGTGTGTGTATATATATATATATATATATATATTTATACATACATATATATATATATATATATATATATACATACATCAGACTAATTAATGTCATTTCATTAATAGATTGGTGTGCCAAAAGTGTCATTAGTCTTCACTTAGATTGAGTTAAGCAAGAGTCTTGTGACAAATTACAACAGGACATTATAGCCATAAAAAAAAGTACTTGGATACTCAAGTACATTTGAAGGCAAATACTTTTGTACTTTTACTCAAGTAAATGTTCAAAGGCAGCACTTTAACTTTTACTTGAGTAATATTTTACCTTGAGTATCTTTACTTTTACTCAAGTACATGGTATGTGTACTTCGTCCACCACTGTCTCTCACAAATGCTCCCAAATACATTTTGAGGTCATACAGATTACATTTTGGGAGCATATGCGACCACTGGTATGGATAGTAAAGTGTCCATTGGATGTTCAGAATCATGGCAGAAGTAGTAGGATCATGTGCATGTTTGTTTCATTTGTTCTTTTCCCATCACTCCTTCGTTTCCATGGTTACTATCATTAGGAGTTAATTTGTCCTAGCTTTGTATGATTAATTATCTTGTTTCTGTTTGCTACTTAAGATGCACCCTATCTTTCAGTTTTTGTCTGCGTTCTGTTGTGTTTATATCAGTTTCCCCCTGCCTGTCAGCTTGCTCCAGAGCACTATTATTAAAGTTTGAGTTTGCGTCAATAATCAGACTCTTCAGTCTGTTCCTGAGGAAACCCCGTGTGGCAAGTAGGTTATCAGTATACTTCTTTCTTTTTTTTAATAGAGTTTTATGAATACTGTGAATGCAGACATACTACTCATTTCACATACTGCCTCTCATATGCATATTCAAACACAGGGTTGATGTCTGAGGCAAATTCTTGGCTGAGAGCAAAAAAAGATTAAGTAATTCATAAAGTTTTAAAGAAAATACACATTATTGACAAACCTATCCAAAAATACTGTGTTGAGGCAAAAATTCCCTAGTAAATGAATACGGGCCAATTTGACCCCCTTATCCATTTTAGGGGTAGTGATTTCAAATTTTTTTTCAAAGATGTTATCTTTTTATATAATAAGCGAAACAATCCTCAAACTAATGCAATATTTCTAATAATGGTTCTAGAGTCATATTATTAAAATAATACACTTACTTTAATCAATCATCCAACCAAAGTTTGTGAAAATGTCATGCAACAGAAAGTTGAGAAAGTTTCAGCGAGGGTTTTCATAGTTGATATCCAGCCTCCTACACAACCCAGCAAGCCTGTTAACCGGGCTTTGCCTCTGGCAGAGCGCACCAGTTGCTTTTTATAGGCTTCGCTGCTCTGACTCAAAGTCTACCCAGAGTGCAATCCCTTCAAGGCAAATTTATTTACCAATTTGTTGCATGGTTAGAGTGATTGATGATCAATCATTGGATGTGACAGGTCGAGGACTTTCTGCAGTCTGCCCACTGTGCTGATACCACGTCATTGGCATTCACAGTGACTAGCCGCGGCATGTCTGTAAAGCTCGTCAAAATATGCATCCAAACATAGACTTCTACTCACTGAATTATGGCTCGTTTCCACTGAGTGGTACGGTAGCCTACGGTAGTGGTACAGTTCGGTTTGGTACGCAATTATTTGCGTTTCCACTGTCAAAAGTTGTGAATGGTACCAAAAAGCCGAACCGTACCGTACCACTTTTTGGGTACCCTTTCGTTAGGGTACCTAGCATAGTGAAAGGGTACTAAAAGGTGGAGCTAGACTCACTGCAGAACGGTGATTGGTGGAGAGAGTGTCGTCATTCGCGCGTGCTACAAGGGCATTAGAAGCATACAGTTGAAATATAATTCTACTGTTATTGTGTCACGAAATGTAGTTTTAAGAGTTTTTCAGGCGAGAAAGTAGTTTTTTAAAGATCAAATCTGTGGTTTATTTATAGATGTTTGATAATTTGACTGAGATCCATCCATTCCAAGCGATCACCGGACGCTCGCGCTCGTGTCCCCCGCCGGGAACAGCCTTTCCTCGGCTAGTCATCCTGATGTTTGCCGCTGACGCGGACGTCTCTGTCTGTAGTGGTTAAACATGAGATATAGTTCGTCTTGTATAAACCTAACAGGTGATCTTTAGTCTCGTGAATCTATAATTCGTTCCCTGGCCAATAGTTTTGGCAGAAGGCTACGTAAAGTTTCATATCTTTGAGCGCTGAATTTGTATATTTCACTGACTGAATTGTTTCTTGATGTTATTTAAGCTTTACTGTATTTTGTACCTTTTACGTATACTTTTATAATGGCTATTGATAAAACTGAAATTCAACAAAAAGAGATAGTTTTTTCACAAGATCGTCTGTAATGTTCTTTATTGCAACATTTGTACCAATGCATGCGATGTGCAATACATTACATTACATATTGCCTGGAATATGTTTAATTTTTTAAAATTTAAACGAAAAGAGGCAGGGTTGTTTTATATTTAGTTTTGTATTTTTATATTTAGTTTTGCATCAATAGGCTATGCGTTGCCTGAACCACATTTATGTGCTTTAGAATGTTTAAAATGTATTGAAATGAAATCGAAAAGAAGCAGAGTGGTGTTTTATTATACACATTTCGTTTTATTGTTGCCTAAAATGAACATACAGAGATAACCGGAGTCGCAGAGCCAGAGCGAGCTCAGTGCCGCGTTCAAGAACGCGCTGTTCCAATAACAGAATTACTGGACTCGCGTCCTCTGGCTCATTCTCCTGAGTCGGACTTTGCGTTGGCTTCTTGGAAACGCCTAAAGCCAGTGCTTGTTTCTAGTGACAAACATGCCGAGAGACAAGAACAAGATCTGCTGTCTGTCATCCATTGTTGTTTACTATGTCGCTTTCTTCGCGCAAAAATGACGTCGATCGCTTCTTTCCAGCATACCACGCCTATCTAGTAAGGGTACTGTTGGCGGTGGAAACGCAAGCCTGATCACGGTGTACCCGACCCGACCCGTACTGTACTGTCCCGTACCGTACCGCACCCCTCAGTGGAAACGAGCCATTAATCATATGTTGTTAATGTTTCAGCAATAAAATCAGCAGGATATATTAAAACGAAGTGCATAATTCTACAGTGCCCCACAAATTTACAATGGAAATGTCTGGTGAATTATGGAACTGCAGCAGACTTACACCCGGTGCAATGAAGCGGCAACCGCGATGCAAGTGTGTTTTGCTAGTTTCAGCCCAACGCAGTTATGATTTTCACACCCTGCACCATGCTGTTTAAATAGCAAATGCATTTGCGCCCATGGGCTGCTGGTCTGAAAACGAGGTGTGTTCAGGAGCATTGTTGACGTGTTGCTATACCTATAGACGCCGCATTGACCAACTGAAACCTTGTCAATGGCACAATATTTTTATTAAAGAGTGTGTTAGTAATGTGCGCCTATAGGTGGCTGCACAACGCGCGTACACTCTGCTAATTACACAGACAGGGACTAGGGGTGTAACGGTACACAAAAATCACGGTTCGGTACGTACCTCGGTTTTAAAGTCACGGTTCGGTACGTTTTCTATACAGCAAAAAGAAAGAAATGCCAGAGAAATTTTCCATTTGTTTAAAGAAAAAATATTTTTAAATAAGTGTGAGTTTTCCTAGATCTTGAAACTTTCAGGTTTATAAATGGGGGTCATCTTTGAAGGATGAACAAATAATGTTTTGGTCATTACATTAAAAATAACATTTAAATATTTATTTATATAATATTTGAATTTTGAAGTGCTGGAAAAAGATGTGTGAAGTACCATTCCAGCCAAACTGGTTCCAGTTAGTGTTACTATATTAAATCCATGGTGAATGTTGCTGGTCTGTGGACGAAAGTATTACTAGTCCATTCACGGCACAATGTTTCTCCTGGTTTCCACGACAGCGCTGTTTGATCTAATAGAGATCTACGGTTAATAACGGAGAAATGTGAATGCATCTCACTAGATCTCGCAGCGATGTTATTACCTCAGTGGCGAATTCAAATGTTTTCTTTACCGGATCTCTTAGCGCTGTGTAGTAACAGTGTTGCTTGATCGAGATCGGCTCGCGCTTCACAGATGTTGCTGGTCTGAACTGATAAACGATCCGTGAAGCACATAACGAGTAGTTTCGCTCTGTTTTCATTACGCTTGCGATTTGATGTTGCGCAACGTTGTGTTGGCCGCGTCAGCACGAATTTTGCCGGCAGGAAAAATGGTCCAAGCAATCGTTCGGTTTGTATGCGTACCGAACCGGAAGCCTCGAACCGAAACGGTTCAATACGAATACATGTACCGTTACACCCCTAACAGGGACGCATGCCCAGCAGCACACAAACATGCCAAATATTACAAATAAAAGGATTACAATGTAAAAGATTAATATTGAGTACTTAAAGATGTGGTGGAATCCGACTTATCCTGTGGTCTGCTTGAGCGGTTTAACCTTGTGGACGAGCAGATCTATTTCCTTGCTAGAGAAGCGTTCAGTCTTTCCGCTTGAAAATTCCATCATGTAGCGAATTGGCACGAGTGCAGTTGGCTTTTAAAGGTAATGGGAGATGAGACTCTGGTTGGTTTTTCACATTACGCCCAAAACTCACCCATTACTCATTAAGAGAATAGGGACAAAACGTTTAGACCATATGCCACACACGCCAACCAATTTTCCCATTGTTTAACTAGCAAAAGTGGATTTGGACATGCTTTAGACCAGGGGTTCCCAACCTTTTTTGTGCCAGGGACCGGCATATTCATAAAAAAAAATTCCAGGGACCAGCTGTCAATTTGAATGCCTCAATTTTAAGATGCATCGTTTGGATTCGGAACATATCACTGTGCAAAACAGTAACAGGATATAATTTATTTGCATATAATGAACTAGGTGGCAACAAAGGCTCCTTGCATACCAATCTTTTTAAACTTTCAGAGCGGTTCACAAAAAGTTTCTCTTTTCTCCCATTCAATTAGGTCTACTTCAAAAGCAACTCACATAGCACTCACTCACTAGCAGGTGCATAGACGTTGGAACCCCCACCCCCGGCCTCCCCCTAAATTCACATAAGGATTATATAAGGATTACGCATTAACATGCATCGTGTATTATCATGCAATTTAGACGCGAAAATTAGTTTTTACGTGCATTTGATACGAAGAAAACTTAATAATTGGTCAGAATTATGTCTGACCCATTCCAAATGTTTTCCAATATATGGTGACCCAAGCACTGATGGCCCAAAGAGCGCACATTTCGACATGTGCAGTAAAAACTTGAAATATAAATTCTCAGAAAATGCATTTTAATACATTTATTTAAGGAAACATAGCAGTCTTTTCTAAGAAAAAATCCACAATTAAGGCAACAGGATTAGAACTTCATATGGGCCTATATGTCAGTTTTTGGGACTTTGAATTGTTTGTTTTGCATGAGCATTTCCTCAGAGCTCTAACTTAATTATCATCAACTGGAGATATGTCCATCTGAAACAAGTAGGCCAACAGGTCTTTATTTTCCAGATTATTCCCACAAACGCATCTCCTGCTTTCTTTCATTGCATGATTAATTTTAAACATAAAATTAACTCTGGAAATATAGTTGTGATATGACGTGTAGGGTTGGGTAATAAATATCGATTTCTCGATATTAATCGATTCTCATTTTTACAAACCGATATCGATTCTTAAATCTCAAGAATCGATTAGTCATCCTGTTTCATTTGAATGAATGAGACATTGTATCGCGGCTCTCCAAAGTGGATAAATTTGAAAACGCCGTTTTCGCGTTGTAGAGGACAGTGAAACCGGAGGTATTTCAAAACGATGACGTAAGTTTAGTCATGTGATCCATGTAGTACCAATAGATATTCATGTTTATCGGTATTGTGCCTGTTATGTGTTATTCATTTTTACACTATTGCTAAAATATGTTACTTTCTATGTTACTTAATATGTGCTATTCTTCATAGCACTACAAAGATAACAGATAATGTACTCACATTTGCTGTCCTGCGGCAAAACAGGAGAGCAGTTGCGTTTTAGACCAAACATATGGTGACTAAATGCGACCTGGACGCATCCGTGATGGTGAGATATTTTGCTAAATAAAATTATCCTGTTATTGTGCGATAACATTATTATCTCAGTGAGCTTTTGTAAAGTTTTACGCATGCGCAGTAAAATGAATTTAGAAGTTTCTCATCTACACTGAAACGTCGGAAAACGGCTGAAAACGCTAATGTGGACGGAGAGCGTTTTTAAACGAAAACCCCGTTTTCAAATGTATCTGTCACAGTCTGTCGTGCTCACCTGTTTTGTCCCGTCATCTGCACCACACTTCCCCGGATCCTTTTGTTCCTCTCCCGGACTCACTCCCCAATCAGCCACCTGTTCCTCGTCCTGTCATGATCATTTTCACCTGTGTTCACCCCAATCAGCCTTATTCCTCTGTGTATTTAGTTCAGTTCTGTTTGAGTCGGTGTTTGTCGGTCAATGTTTAATGTTACGTGGTGAATCCCGTCTTCCTGCCTGTATTTACTTAATAAATTCTATGTTCTTCGTGATTTTGGACTCAGCCTGTCCTTCTGCCTGAACCCGCACCGTGACAGATTGACCGACCCAAAAAACTACATGGACGCCGTGATCTTCCGGGGGATCCCCTACCCGGTCCTGCGACCCCGGTTACGGCTTGTTCCCCGGAAGTCTGCGCTCACCGTCAGCCCTGCCGAGCCCGCACTCACCGTCAGCCCTGTCGAGTCGGCGCCCACCGTCAGCCCTGCTGAGTCAGCGCTCACCGACAGCCCTGTCGAGCCCGCGCTCACCGTCAGCCCTGCCGAGCCCGCGCTCACCGTCCGTCCTTTTGAGCCTGAATGCTCTTCACCGCTGGTTCCGTCCAGCTCTCCAGAGACTGTATGCTCTTCACTGCTGGTTCCGTCCAGCCCTCCAGAGACTGTATGCTCTTCACCGCTGGTTCCGTCCAGCCCTCCAGACAACAGGGACGTCGTGATCTTCCGGGGGATCCCCTACCCGGTCCTACGACCCCGGTTACGTCTCGTTCCCCGGAAGCCTGCGCCAGAGACCGTCCAGCCAGCGCCAGAGACCGTCCAGCCAGCGCCAGGGACCGTCCAGCCAGCGCCAGGGACCGTCCAGCCAGCGCCAGGGACCGTCCAGCCAGCGCCAGGGACCGTCCAGCCAGCGCCAGGGACCGTCCAGCCAGCGCCAGAGACCGTCCAGCCAGCGCCAGAGACCGTCCAGCCAGCGCCAGAGACCGTCCAGCCAGCGCCAGAGACCGTCCAGCCAGCGCCAGGGACCGTCCAGCCAGCGCCAGGGACGTCCAGCCAGCGCCAGAGACCGTCCAGCCAGCGCCAGAGACCGTCCAGCCAGCGCCAGAGACCGTCCAGCCAGCGCCTGAGACCGTCCAGACCGTCCGGCCAGAGACCGTCCAGACCGTCCGGCCAGAGACCGTCCAACCAGAGACCGAGATCCCACCCAGCCTCCCTCTCCCGCCTCCTCTCATCTGTCCTCCCTCTGCTCTCCTGCCCTTCAGCTCCCCGAAACCAGCCTGGTCTGTGTATCCCCGGTCTTCGCCTCACACCTCCTCCTCAGAGACACTTCCTCGGCCCTCTTCCTCGGCTCCTACCTCCCTCAGCTCCTCCATGGCCCCTCAGTCCACCAGCTCGGCCAGGCTCCCTCGGTCCTCCGGATTCCCTGCACTCCCTCGTCATCCTCCCCTCACCTATGGACTTCCTTACTTTGGCTCCGCCCCGTTTTGTCACCCCTTCGGTTCAGTTGGACTCCTCACTCCCTCCAGTCACCCGTCAGCCCTCACGCCCTCTGACCTCACCGTGTCCCTCGGTACCCCTGTCAGCACTTCAGTCACCAGAGCCTGCGGTGTCCCCATGTTCCCTCGGTCCCTCCTCAGCACCCATTGTCGTCTGTCCCTCAGCTGCACCCTGGTCTCCTCTCCTATCCGCTCCGCCCCTGTCAGTCGGCCCCCTGGTGTTGTCAGCCCCACTACCATCGGCTCCACCAGGGGTCCTCCCTCCAGCTGCTCCGCCCTGGTCTCACCCTCCATCTGCTCCGCCCTGGTCTCGCCCTCAGCCTGCTCCGCCCTGGTCTCGCCCTCATCATGCTCCGCCCTGGTCTCGCCCTCAGCCTGCTCCGCCCTGGCCACGCCCTCAGCCTGCTCCGCCCTGGCCTCGCCCTCATCCTGCTCCGCCCTGGGGGGCTGCCTCCTCCTGACCACGCCCTCCACAGCCTCCAGGGTGCCCACCCCCCCCCTCCCCATTGATGTTATGGCGTGAGGCCACGCCTTCCGGGAGGGGGGAGTAATGTCACAGTCTGTCGTGCTCACCTGTTTTGTCCCGTCATCTGCACCACACTTCCCCGGATCCTTTTGTTCCTCTCCCGGACTCACTCCCCAATCAGCCACCTGTTCCTTGTCCTGTCATGATCATTTTCACCTGTGTTCACCCCAATCAGCCTTATTCCTCTGTGTATTTAGTTCAGTTCTGTTTGAGTCGGTGTTTGTCGGTCAATGTTTAATGTTACGTGGTGAATCCCGTCTTCCTGCCTGTATTTACTTAATAAATTCTATGTTCTTCGTGATTTTGGACTCAGCCTGTCCTTCTGCCTGAACCCGCACCGTGACATTATCCGGATTAATGTGGACGTAGCCTATGTGACTGAACTCTCCCAATGGTGGCAGTGATGAAAAAGATGAAAAGCATGTTCTTCTTTTTAAACATGCGTATAGGCAGACATCTTTGATCATTGCTGATCCTTTTTTCCACTGTCCTGCATCTTGTGTTTTTAAAAGACAGTGATGTCTGAACGAATTCATTAATCTTACTGCAGTTTTATCTGTAGATATTTTTGAAATCCCATTCACTCTCATTATAAAGCTTAGCCAGGACATTTCTTTAACATAACTCCGATTGTATTCGTCTCAAAGAAAAATGTAATGACTTAAAGGGTTAGTTCACCCAAAAATGAAAATTCTGTCAGTATTTACTCACCCTCATGTTGTTCCAACCCCGTAAGACCTTCGTTCATCTTCGGAACACAAATTAAGATATTTGAGATATTAAGATCACTCCTGCATACAGTCCATAGGCTTCTTGAGGGACTGGCTCTTGCTGTCCTCGAAAAGTCATTAAAGACATCGTTAAAATAGTCCAAGTGACTACAGGGGCTCAATCTTAAGTTTATCAAACGACGAGAACACTTTTGTGCGCAAAAAAACAACAAAAATAACGACTTTATTTCAACTATTCACTTCCTTCTCCATGAGCCTGTAAGTCAGTTAACGTAGTGTGATTGCGTAGAGCTACGTCACACGTAGGCTCACTATTGGCCGACGCTGGTCATGTGTGTGTGATGCGTGTGACGTACAATAACAGAAGCTTACGCTATTAAACTAGTAACCTGACTCGCGCAGAGGGAGAAATAAACGAATAGTTGAAATAAAGTCGTTATTTTTGTTGTTTTTTTGCGCACAAAAGTGTTCTCGTTGTTTGATAAACTTAAGATTGAGCCCCTGTAGTCACTTGGACTATTTTAACGATGTCTTTAATGACTTTTCGAGGACAGCAAGAGCCAGTCCCTCAAGAAGCCTATGGACTGTATGCAGGAGTGATCTTAATATCTCAAATATCTTAATTTGTGTTCCGAAGATGAACGAAGGTCTTACGGGGTTGGAACAACATGAGGGTGAGTAAATACTGACAGAATTTTCATTTTTGGGTGAACTAACCCTTTAAGGTTGAGTAAATCATGGGCTAATAATTCTTTTTTTGTTTTTGGTAAATGATCTATTTAAAGTGAATGTTTACTCAAATTTGTACTCAAATCTATTGACCCTCATGTTGTTCCCAACATGTATGCATTTCTTTTATGGAAAAATTATATTTTTGGAAAAATCTTCCCAATGTTTTTTTTTCATTTTTATTTTGGGTCAGTACAATGAAAGTCACTGGGGTTCAGTGTTTTGGACCCATATCACTTTAATTGTATGCAAAGAAGATTTCTTTCAAAATATCTTATTTAGTGTTCTGCAATGAAATAAAATCATATAGGTTTGGTAAAAACATGAGGGTCAGTAAATGATGCATGCATACAGTACTAGTAGAGATGCATACATTTACTCCTAAAATACCAGTTGGTGTGAACATGACATGTTAGGTATAAAGCAATGAATGGGATTGGTTAAAAAAGAGGAAAGGGTTGGTGGGGTGGTGGTGCGTAAACTAATATGTCTTGCTAGAGAATGAGCCATGACAGTTTTGATGCTCCACTTGTTCGACGCAGCTGCTTCCCTGCTTAGTCCACAGGGACTGAACTCTGAATGTAGCATCTGTGTTATTCTTTTGGCCATTCATTCGAAGTCAGTGGTCACCAAAACAGTTTTGTTAGAAACATTTAGTGCTGGCAAATCAATGGTTTCATTTCAGTCGTCCACAGTGAAATATCTGTCTCTAAATGGAAAGGGTTTTCTTACTGATCTACTACCACCTTTCTTTTAAGTCAAATGTTGGCAACACACTCTCATGCCAATTCGTAACTATTTTACAATTTGGCAAATTGTTGGCTAATTTGTATGATATATTTTATTTAATATTTGTATTATTATTTAAACAAAATGCTTGACTTTATTAAAATGTTACCTATTTAAGCATCAGGAACGGTAAAACAAACTCTGCCGGCCAACATTAACAGCATGTAGGTTTAATATCGTCAATTAAATATTTTCTAGAAGCCTATTAATAAAAATGACATAAAAATATAACAAATCAAATCGAACAATTTTTATTAAACAAGAGACCAAATTATGAAAACTCGGAGTGCTTGAAGCTCCGCGAGGCGCATGTTGTAGCGTTGACCTGTAGCTGTCTGAATGCTTGCAAAGCCTCATTGATGTAATATTCTTCTATTGCAGTGTTATCTGTTGAAATGTTTTCATTATTCATCAAAGAAAATTATTCTAATCATAACCTAGGGTAAGCCTATTTATTTCTTTAAAAAGAATGCTAAAACACAAATGCTGCCGACTAAGTAACTTAGGTTAGCAAGTCCTGACAATGTTTTAATTTTATGATCATTTAGTTTCATTTATTTCACTGTAATGTAATAAATCTACTAACATATTAAAATAATACGAAGCATAAGGCATATAACTATTGACATACATGCATACCCTTTCTAAATTATAGAAAAATTGAGCACACAATATAAATGTTTAGCCCACTTTGCTTAAACTTGATGCAAAAATAAGAGCCTACATTTGCTTCGTTTCTAAATTTGTATTGTAATTTCAGTATTGCGATTTATGAATTCGTTTAACTACAATGTTTCACTTGAATTTATCTGCTACCAGCTCTCGATCTCTTTCAGTAAACTGCGGCGCGGAGATATATTACGCTATAGAGAGAATAAACGGACACTTTTCAAAGTCTATGATTGTAGCGCGTCTTGGTGGTAAAAGGCACAAAACACACACCCTCAATTTTACCGTCGCAGGAACAGCAGCGGTAAAAGTATTATTCTGGTTGAGTACCAATTTTAAATAATCGTGATTTCAATATTGACCAAAATAATCCTGATTATTATTTCTTGCCATAATCGAGCAGCACCATTACAGTTATTTAGCATTACTGTGTGTGGTGACTGTGTAAATAGAATTTAAATATACAAAAATAAATGGTTTAAGTTTACTGATTTTTATTAAGAAACTAATCTGAAAAATCAGGAACGAAAGAATCTAACATCAATGTTGAAAAATTAACTATAATACCTATATACTACGTAGGGGTGTAACGATGCACGTATTCGTATTAAACCGTTCGGTGCGAGGATTTCGGTTCAGTTTTCGGTACACATTTTTAAACCGAATGGTTCGTTGTGTCACAGTCTTCGTCTGCACCATCCTGTCTGCGTCTCCAGCACTACACTTCCCAGGATCCTCTTGTCTCTACACCTGAACTCACTCCCTCATCAGCCTCCCGTTCAGCGTCCTGTTTTCATCTGTTTCACCTGTTTTCACCTCGTTTAGTTTGATTCCTGTGTGTATTTAGTTCCTTCCCATTCAGTCTGTCCTTGTCGGTCGATGTTAATGTTACCCTGTGTTCCGCCTGCCTGTTTTGTGTTTATTTGGGAATAAACCTTTTGTATTGGAGCTTATCTGGACTCTGCCTGTTCCTTCTGCCTGAACCCGCAGCCGTGACAGATCGACCGACCGCCAAATAATGGATTTTGCAGCAGTGCAACTTCTCCTCCTGGAGCAGGAGGATCAATCCCTCGAGGCCCACACACAGAGGTATTTGGACTTGATACCTCACGTTCACTATGATGATACCAGCCTCTGTGTGTTCTTCCGGGCAGGCCTAAACGCTGAAACCCAGGCACGCCTGCCCGGAGAGGGGCCTCGAGGGAACTTCGCGGCCTATGTGGAGTGGGTGCTGGTGTCATGTGGATCTTCTTTCACCGTGGACGACGGCACCAGCCCCACTCCAACGCCAGGGACCGTCCAGCCCGAGACCGTCCAGCCAGAGCCCGAGACCGTCCAGCCAGAGCCCGAGACCGTCCAGCCTGCGCCAGAGACCGTCCAGCCAGCGCCAGAGACCGTCCAGCCAGAGCCCGAGACCGTCCAGCCAGAGCCCAAGACCGTCCAGCCAGAGCCAGAGCCCGAGACCGTCCAGCCAGAGCCAGAGCCCGAGACCGTCCAGCCAGAGCCAGAGCCCGAGACCGTCCAGCCAGAGCCAGAGCCCGAGACCGTCCAGCCAGAGCCCGAGACCGTCCTGCCAGAGCCAGAGCCCGAGACCGTCCTGCCAGAGCCAGAGCCCGAGACCGTCCAGCCAGAGCCAGAGCCCGAGACCGTCCTGCCAGAGCCAGAGCCCGAGACCGTCCAGCCAGAGCCCGAGACCGTCCTGCCAGAGCCAGAGCCCGAGACCGTCCTGCCAGAGCCAGAGCCCGAGACCGTCCAGCCAGAGCCAGAGCCCGAGACCGTCCTGCCAGAGCCAGAGCCCGAGACCGTCCAGCCAGAGCCAGAGCCCGAGACCGCCCAACCAGAGCCAGAGCCCGAGACCAGGATCCCACCCAGCCTCCCTCTCCCACCTCCTCCCGTCATGCATCCGTCAGCCCCTCCGTCTGCCAGCTCCCCTGACCCAGCTGGGTCGTTGGATCCCCGGCCTTCGCTTCACACCTCCTCTATCTGGACACTTCCTCGGCCCCCGGTCCCATCGGATCCCCCGTGGCTGCTACCTCCCTCAGCTCCTCCATGGTCCCACAGTCCACCAGCTCGGCCAGGCTCCCTCGTCCCTCCGAACTCCCTGCACTCCCTCGTCATCCCCCCTTCACCTTTGGACTTCCTTCCCTTGGCTCCGCCCCGTCATGTCACCCCCCCGGTTCAGTTGGACTCCTCACTCCCTCCAGTCACCCGTCAGCCCTCACGCACTCTGACCTCACCGTGTCCCTCTGTGCCCCTGTCAGCACTTCGGTCACCAGAGCCTGCGGTGTCCCCTTGCTCCCTCGGTCCCTCCTCAGCACCCATCATCGTCGGTCCCTCAGCTACACCCTGGTCTCCTCTCCCATCCGCTCCGCCCCTGTCAGTCGGCCCCCTGGTGTTGCCAGCCCCACTACCATCGGCTCCACCAGGGGTCCTCCCTCCAGCTGCTCCGCCCTGGTCTCGCCCTCAGCCTGCTCCGCCCTGGTCTCACCCTCAGCCTGCTCCGCCCTGGTCTCACCCCCAGCCTGCTCCGCCCTGGTCTCGCCCTCAGCCTGCTCCGCCCTGGCCACGCCCTCAGCCTGCTCCGCCCTGGCCACGCCCTCAGCCTGCTCCGCCCTGGCCACGCCCTCAGCCTGCTTTGCCCTGGGGACGCCCTCAGCCTGCTCCGCCCTGGGGACGCCCTCAGCCTGCTCCGCCCTGGGGACGCCCTCAGCCTGCTCCGCCCTGGCCACGCCCTCAGCCTGCTCCGCCCTGGTCTCGCCCTCAGCCTGCTCCGCCCTGGCCACGCCCTCAGCCTGCTCCGCCCTGGCCACGCCCCGCCCAGCCCCCAGTTCGTCCCCCCTCCTTCCTCTGTTATGCGGCGTGAGGTCACGCCTCCCGGGAGGGGGGAGTTCTGTCACAGTCTTCGTCTGCACCATCCTGTCTGCGTCTCCAGCACTACACTTCCCAGGATCCTCTTGTCTCTACACCTGAACTCACTCCCTCATCAGCCTCCCGTTCAGCGTCCTGTTTTCATCTGTTTCACCTGTTTTCACCTCGTTTAGTTTGATTCCTGTGTGTATTTAGTTCCTTCCCATTCAGTCTGTCCTTGTCGGTCGATGTTAATGTTACCCTGTGTTCCGCCTGCCTGTTTTGTGTTTATTTGGGAATAAACCTTTTGTATTGGAGCTTATCTGGACTCTGCCTGTTCCTTCTGCCTGAACCCGCAGCCGTGACACGTTGGACCATTTTTCCTGCCGACCAACATTTCGTTATTTCAAATGTAGGCGGATCGCAAGCGTGTTCATAGACCCTGGCGTGACCATCAAATGGAAAATTTAATGTAAGCGGAACGAAACTGAGGTACTCGTTATTGTCTGGGTGACGGACCGTTTATCAGTTTGGATCAATGCAGCGCGAGCCGATTTTGATCATCAGCATTGTTACTACACAGCCAAATCCAGTAAGGAAAACATTTCAATTCGCCACTGAAGTAATAACAACTGCAAGATCTAGTGAGAAATATTCACATTTCTCCATTATTAATGGATCAAACTGCGCTGACGTGGAAACCAGGAGAAACATTGTGCCATGAATGAACTAATCAGTTTCCACAGATCACCATGGATTTACTGTATAACACTAACTGTAACCATGGAAGTTTGGCAGGAATAGTAGGCTATAATGCTTTCAAGTAACATTAAGTCGGTTTTATTTTAACATTATGAATACAATTGCTGCCCTCAAATGTTAATAACTGAAGTAAAATAAACCTTTGTTTATAACTACTACAATATTACATTTAATTTTGTCCGAGGAGCTGTTTTGTTTTATATGCTTATAAGAAAAGTTTTATAATATGTTTTATAAGAAAAGTCAAGTATGGCCCTATCATTGCTCAAAGTAAAAAGAAATCATACTTTATGATGTTAGTTTTAATAAAGGTATAATTTAAAAAATTATACCAAGGACATCTCTCTGGCATTTCTTTCTTTTTGCTGTATCGAAAACGTACCGAACCGTGACACAAGTGTATCGTATCGAACCGAACCGAACCGTGAATTTTGTGAACCGTTACACCCCAAGTCTTTTTTTTTTTTTGTGAAACTGGGTTCTTTTTTTTTTTTTTTCCGGGAGCCTTTTTCCATACACACACACATGCACGCATACATGCGCATGCACACATGCTAAGATGCAGTGGCGGCTGGTGAAAAATATTGGAGGGGGGGCTGAATAAGAGGGGGGTCTAGGGGTCCCCCCCCCAGAAAATTTTGAATTTAGTAGATGTGATTTCCTGCATTCTGGTGCATTTTAGTCCTTAGGCCATGCCCTTACCTATACCAATAAAATAACTTAAACCAGTCAATACCAATGGTCAAATAATACAATAATAATAATAACAGTTTGACAGTTAATGATGATGAACAAGTTGCATGTTTATTATGCTCTGTGTGCTGACAGAAAAAGTGCAAACGCATAATATTGATAAATTATAATATAGGTAATACAAAAAATAATAAGTAATACAACAATCTAGTTTAATCAATCCCCAGCTGTAGACTACATATTTTTGACAAATTGACAATTGGATAATGGATAACAATGCGTTGATACTAGAGAAAGAGAGAGAGAAAAGGCTCTGAAAGAGAGGATGGGACAACATTCTTGAGGGTAACACCCAAGTATGAGAAGAAAGTTGATTTTAACTAGTATGCAACACAGTAATCTAGCTCAGAACTTAAAAACATCAATAAACAAAGCAAACACACAGGTATTAATATTCCTATAACTATTTTAATATCAAATGTGTGTGAAACAGTGTGTATGTGTGTGTGTGTGTGTGTGAGTGAGTGACAGAGACAGACAGGTCAATTCCCACGACTAACTTTACATTATTTCCACTCGACGTCACTGGCGCTGCCATTCTGCTCTCATCTGAGGTAAAAAAATGTCCTGTGGTGCGTGTGCACGGTGCACTCCCCTAATCTGATACTGTGGGCGATATTTTCAGCGCCCCCAAACCATAAAATTTGACGACGCTGATTGGCGAAATATACACTTTTTTGCATAGCAACCGGGGAACCATTGGCTTAAATTCCAGCACTGTGGGGCTGAGCGAACTGGCGCCCTGAGAAGACAGCCTATTGGCTATACTACTACACCAACATGATAAAAGTAACGAAAGTGAATGCAAATATCATTCTGGTGAGTTCAAAACACTTTTCAAAGTAAAACCATTATTAGCATATAATTAACACAGATTATTTTTCAAAATGATAAATTATAATATATATTAAAAAAACAGACAGACAGGTCGGAGGGAGGGCGGCGCCCCAGCGCCCTCTATGGGCGATCCGCCCCTGCTAAGATGTGTGTTAGAGTCCCGCTCAACATTTTCTCAAGTCTCATCAAAAATCATCCCATTTGCCTCTTCTCCTACAATTAGACAAATATTGGGTGAGTCTGAAAGTTGGAATCCCTGCTGTTGTTAATGGATTTTTTGTTTCTTTGAGGTAGATGCATCCACTGCATCCAAAACAAGCTCAATTTCAAAAGGGAATACCTTCAAAATACAGACTGCACTGCATCCATCCAGGCATATCATCTAAATTTGTCCCTGTGTGTTCATTATTATAATGTATCTTAGATTAATCTGTGATGAATCATGTACATAAACAATTCAAGACACCGAAAATACAATATGGCTTATTCCCATTTGGGAATTTTCTGCTGCAGTACGCCTGCACTTTACACAATGTTTTGCCAAAATCTTCTAAACCCTTTGATTTTATTTGAAAACTAAATGTTGACACTTTTAATAATGCTAACCTCTCAAGCTGCCTTCTGAGTTTTATAATACTGCCTCATTTTTGCTAACTTGAAGGTCAAACTCAAAGTTCTTGACAGGAATTACTGAAAGTCCCCCAGCTGGTGTAAGGCCTTTGAGTCTTCAAATCTCTACCCATCAAAGTCCGGTCTGTCGTGTCTCCTATTAGGCCTCTGGAAAAGGTTCTTAATTTGATAAACAGCATTGATTAACCTGCCTTGGAGTTAGTGAGATAATTGTGAAGTCTGTCTCCATCACCCATTAAGTAGTGAGGCCTGTGGCTAAAAAATGCATGACCACATGTTAGGGCCCGTTTGATGTGGCTAACAAGCGCCAACAAGTATCAAAATCCATCACCCCTGAATCTCATTTCAAGTTTTGGCCTTATATGTCTGGGACAAGCTGCTGCTTAATCATTTGGCTCTTCTTTTTTTTGTGGAAATGGTCACTTCATGCGTTTATCGGCTAGCTATCTGATTTGTTAAAATGGTTCCATGTACGCTTGGTCACATAAATGTGTCTCCGATCATTTAGTCTCACTACATTTGAATGAAGATGATTATGTGTTGAGCGTCTGCGACTTATTTAGATTAATTTGTGTCGGTTTGCTGACTACTCATCTGCGGCGATGTGTTGCTTCTGTCATATCTGGCCATATAGCCTAGCCTATAACATGTTTTTTTTGTGTGCTGTAAATCTCTTAAAAAATTAACTAGATTAATCACACACTGCAATTAATCGCAATTAAAAACACTTTTATAATGCAATAATTTCACTGTAAATCTCCAAATTAATGTAGCAAATGTAATGTTTCACTGATACTATTACTGCCACTGTCTCGATGAAAACTATTTCAGTGTAATTGAAAGCTATCATTTTTTTTAAACATTTATTAGCTTTAAACAAAAAAAAAATGTAAGTGAACTTCAAACAATCCTCATATAAACCCATAATAAATATCACATTTACCTGTGCCCTGCGAAATATACACAAATTGAGTAATGTTATCAGTCTGCAATGCATAAATTATAAGTTAAATATAGATTAATCCTTATTAAAGGTAAAAAAGTTCACAATTTTTGAAAATTATATAGTCAAATACTGTGTTAGAGAGGACAGGAAATGATGGGTAGAAGAAGATCAGGAAGTGAAAGTGCAGACCATGCATGGCCCACAACAGCACCACAACTCAAAATGTCTGACATATGCACATTTATACCTGCTACATGGTATGCAAAAAGCAGTCTGTCAAATTAATAGGATGTCTGAATACTCAGCATATATGATAGAGTAGACGAATTATATCTAAATGACACTTTACATCTGCTGAGATTCAGAAGTGTGGAATTTTGCTATCCCATGAGGCCACAGGAGTTAAAGAGCCTTCAGTTTCAAAAAGTTGCGGTAATTACAGAGAACTCTCCGGACATAAAACAGGGCTAAGTTTTGGTGTGGGATTATGGGTATTACACATAAATGTACTCTTTCCCTCAAGATCCGCTCTTATAATATGGAAAATTCCCGCAAACTGTCTTTCAGCCAGAGATGTATAAAGTACTAGAAACCCGGACTTGAGTAAAAGTACAAGTGCTCAATCAAAAAAGTGACTTGAGTAGAAGTTGAAGTGCTCTTTAAGCACCACACTTATGCCTGGTTCAGATTACACGTTTTTAGGCCGATTTTGGCACGATCCTTTTGACGTAGGGTGTCGTGGGGATTCGTAAACGACAACAGGCGTCGGGACGCAAGATTCGATCTTATCATCTCGTATAATGTGTCATAGTGGGCGACAACATACGTCGCGTCTGCGATGCTTCACGACATCACGATAAAAAGACTAGCATGTTTAATTTTTTAAATGGTCGTCCACGACCGGTTCCGTCACATGTATGAGGTTGACCAATAGGAGCACAGAAGCGTTTTCGTACACAACTTTCAAAAATGGCGAAACGAAAGAGAGACGATGGTGCTAGGTGGAGTTATGACATGGAGGAAAGGTTCGTGGAGCTGTGGCAACAGCACTCCTGTCTTTATGATGTGTCATCGAGGGACTACCACGACAGAATTCAAAAAGAAAAATGCTGGCGAACAATAGCGGAAACACTACAGCAACCCAGTGAGTACTGAAATTAGCATTAGGCTAGCTAATCATTCATGTATGTGCGTACGTGTGTATGAGTGCGTGCTTGAGCGAGTCGAGTGAGTATGTGTGCGTGCGTGCGCGTATGTAGGCTATGTATGTGTGAATGAACGAGAGTGTGTGAGTTTGAGTGTGTGTGTGATTATTTATGTATGAGTGCGTGAGCAAGTCTGTCTGTGTGTGTGTGCGCGCGTATGTCATGTATGATGAACAAAAGAGATTGAGTTTGAGTGTGTTTGAGACTATGTATGTTATGTGTATGTGTGTATGAGTGAGTGTGTGTGTGTGTGTGTGCGTGCGAGTGAGTAGTGTGATTGACAATTACAGAGACTAGATTTTACATTTGTAATCTGATTTCTTACCTACAGCCGGTGAGGTCCAAACAAAAGCTGCTTCCCTCCGAACACAGTATGGGAAAGTTCTCCGTTCAAAACCGAGTGGCAGCGGCGACAAAGAATTAACTTCCAGACAGAAGTGGATTTTAAAAAACCTGCAGTTTCTACAGCCCTTTGTTGTACAACGCGTGTCTCAGTCTACACTTAATGTAAGTTTGGGGTAAAGGTTGTTACAGTCCTTTCTAACTTTTAAATACATGTGTGAGCTTTCTATAGTATATGCTTTCAAAACATGTATTGAGTCATTACTTGTTAATGCCTGATATTTCACACAACTTGTTTTATTGTAGTTGGATGACTTGGAACACAGCATCACAGATGAGGGTGGAGAAGATCAGGAGACAGAGGAGGATGTGTTCGAGTCATCCACCTCCACCTCCCACCACACATCTGGACCATCAACTCCACAAACCTCACTTGAAGCCTCATCATCACACCAGCATCGTCAGGTTCCTGAAAGAGCACATTACAAACCCAAACAAAAGTTACGAGATAAATCATTAGATGAACTTGAATTGGAGAAAGTAACCATTTTGAAAAATGTATCTGAAACTCTGGTAAATGCCAGTACGGATGTTGATCAAACATTTGCCAAACAGGTAGTTACTGAGATTAAGCTAATTAAAGACCCACTGACCAAGATGAGACTACGTCGCAACATCCTTATGATGTTATACGATGCACAAGAAAATGAGGCCAGATTAGCACTACATCCTGATCCTGAGCGACCTTTACGCCCCCAAACGCCTTGGCAGGGACACACAAATTTGAACCAACCCTACCAGAATACATCCATTTATGTACCCTCTGTAACCCCTCCAGTGAGCTACCTCAGGGCAGTAGAAGAGGCATATGACCAGGAAATAAATGGGGTCTAAGTTCAAGTATTGATCCCTTTTTTGTGTGTGTGTGATGGTGCTAAACTGCAGTCACATTGTGTCTGAAATGCTGTTTGTTGTTGGCACTTTGAATGCAGTTTATGTTTAAGCTGTTTTGCAAATGTTTGCACATTTTAAAAGGGTTAATGTTTGCGAGTCATTTTCCCTTTGTTCAAAACTTACGACTTATGAAATGAGTCAAGAAAAGTGTTATTTGATTTCAATAAAAGATTTTACTAAAGAAAATGTATCTTGTGCATTTTTAAAACACAAATCATTTTACATTCTTTAACCGTTACACATTCTACTAATTTTTTAATTACACATATATAATTAAGACTTTAACGGGTTAATTCACCCAGAAAAATTTATTCTGTCATTAATTACTCACCCTCATGTCATTCCAAACCCACAAGCCCTTCGTTCATCTTCGGAACACAAATTAAGTTGTTTAAAAGTATCTTAATTTGTTTTCTGAAGATGAATGAAGGTTTTACAGCTTTGGAACGACATGAGGGTGAGTAATTAATGACAGAAGAAATTCTTTGGGTGAACTATCCCTTAACATTTTACTAAAGTTTTCAACCTTTCAGTTGGTTGTATATTGTACTAGTACTAGTAATTTGTATAGTGTACAAAAAAAAAGTCTTTCTGAGCAAGTGTTCTATACGTCTTGCAATAGTGGTCAATATGAAAAGATTTAACCAGTTGGTGTTTAAATCATATTTTCCTGCCAGGAAACAGATCCAGCAGGTGAAAGAAAATATGCCTTTAAATTGTCTCTCTGATTTTTGGCGGCGGTTGTGGCATTCCGTGCACTGCTTGCTGCCACAGAGGGGAGTTCTCCATCCCTTCTCCAAGCTCCAGGAACAATGTTGTGATTGTCATCTTCAACATCTGCAAAGGCTGAAGGCAGGTACACATCTGACGCCTTCTTCCTCAGGAAGTTGTGCACACAGAGTGCAGCTAGTGTAACTGTTGTCACTTTCTCAGGCTCCAGTGCAATGTTGGAAAGGAAAACACGGAGTCTATTGGCCAAAATTCCAAATGCGTTTTCAACTGTACGCCTTGCCCTTGATAGCCTGTAGTTAAATATTCGCTGCCCATGGTCCAGATTTCGGAAGGGGTATGGCTTCATCAGGTCGATTCGAAGAGGGAAAGCTTCATCACCAATAAATGCATAGGGCAAAGATATGTTACTCCCTGGTAGTGGCTCTGGGGGTGGGACATTCAGCAGATCTCTGTCCATGGCAGCTCGGAGGTCTGACTGGCCAAATATTCCTCCATCTGACACTCTTCCTTGTACGCCAACATTTGCGTAAATAAATCTGTAATCTGCGTCGACTACTGCCATGAGTACAACAGAAAATCTGGACTTGTAATTGTGGTAAGTACTTCCAGAGTTAGCAGGTGGCTGGATGTAGATGTGCTTTCCATCTATGGCTCCTAAGCAATTAGGAAATTGCCATTTGTTTTCAAATCCCATTGCCACCTCTCTCCACTCTGCCTCCGTTGTGGGAGTCTGAGAAAAAAAAAGAAACACCATATATAATTAATACATGTAATGTTCTCTCATTTTTACAGAGGTTATACCTTTTTTTTAAAGAATTTTTTTCCTAAAGTCCACTAATTATAATTTAGAAAATGATTCATTATCTACTCTGGTTTTGACTCTCTGGGTAAAACACTTGGTTTTGGGACTGCTCCAGTAAAGGCTTCTCTTTATGTGTCCACCCACTGTTGTGAAATGTACATCTGTTATTTACATCAAATTACTTACCTTTAAATGATCATCCTTTAAGACTTCATACAAGGCTTGACAAGTCTCCATTACTATCTCACTGATGGTACTACGGCCGATCCGGTACTGGAAGCTCAGAGATCTAAACGTCTCTCCTGTGGAAAGGAGCATGTGTATAAGGTGTATAATACATCATGGCCTGATTTTACAGAAATGGCTAATTAAGCAAAGATTAGGCATTAAATTAATTAGGTCATTTGAGTAGCTTTTATAAACTTGCCTTAAAAACATTACTGGTGTGCATCTTGAGACAAAACAATGTCACTGATATATTTTAAGTGCATAGGCTATTCTGCCCTACAAAGGCAAAGTGCAGTAACTACGCAAACAAAGAAACGGAGAAAAAGGCCTTTAAAGTTTTTATACCAGCCAGTCAAACATGTTATGGGTAGATTATGTGGTAATGCATCTCCGAAGCGGGACATAATTTAAACCAGATATTTTTTCACAAGACAGAACACGTCATAAAGCCCATTAAGCCCGGCTTAACTCATTTTTGACCAAATATGTAGTTACTGCGCTTTGCCTTTGTAGGGCAGTATTCCTTTCAATTTAAACAGCTCAAACTTGCATTTTGTCTGGGACTAGCTTACATTTTGTCTGTGAAACCAAGGTCATATGATTTTTTTTTAAAATTTACTTTTTACCGGTAGCAAGAAATCGTAGCGTAAGTGACAGCCTCATTCTTGCACTGATTGCTCTTCTCAGTTTCGTGTCCCTTCTTTGGATAAATGGTCTGACTTTGCCAAGCAAGTAGCTGAAATCCTCCACATCCATCCTAAGCAGTTCACGAAAACCCTTCCTGTCACTGTCCTACAGTGTAAATAGAAAACAAACCAAAAAAAAAAAACATGGTCTGGTTGTTTGGTTTACAAAGACAACAAATAATCACCTCCAATTAAAATGTATGTGATTTTCACAATACATATAATTTCAAAGCAGCTTTACGATGATGTTAGTGTTTTTAATAATTTAATAGCTTTGATTAGAGATGGTCGATAGCATAGTTTACATTTGTATACTAGTATAGTTTACAACACAAAATATTTTTAGTGAGAGTAAAAAAAAAACAACCTCCTTCTCTTTAATGTTTAATGTCTTTAAATGTTTATTTGTGTACAGTTGGTGACTTTAAAGACATTAAGGGAAGGAGGGTTTTTTTTTCACTCTCAATAATAATATTTTTGCGTATAATGGTATTGCAATTTTTATAATTGAGATTAAGCCTATAGATTATGGTGTTATGAATCAATCAAAGGCATTAAACCATTGAACTGAAACTTTATGTTAAAGGCTAAATTACCCCATGTGACTGCATAACGAAAAACGTTTACTTCTGAACATTAGAAGTATTTAATTACATTGGTGAACAATTAAATTTAAATTTTAACAGTCTGTTTTTGTAATATGTTATCGTTGTGGCAAACTAGCAACATTATTAGCACTTGTACTACTGGCTAAAAGTAAAAATATATAAGAAAACAATATTTTTTACCTCAAGTTCTCTTTGAAGGATTGACAGCCCATACTGTTCTCTTCCAGCTATCCAGGAACGTGTCCATTGTCGGGTTTTCTTTCTTTTTTTACGTTTTTCTGCACACAGGACAGCCAATACAACACTCGCCGCTTCATCCATTGTTTGTTTACGTTCGTTTCCGGAAGTCACTCGCTAGTAGTTTCGCCTTCTCGATGACATCACGCGCGTCGTTAAAGACGGCACACGATGACTGGTCAGGAAGCAACGTGTAGTCTGACATGTTTCTTGTCCACGACAAGACAAGATTTTAAGAGTCAAAATCGCGTAATCTGACACAGTGACTATCGTAACAGACAAAAAAAATCGTGTAATCTGAACCAGGCATTAAGTACTAAAGTATTCAACATTTTTTGTACTTAAGTATTGCAAGTAGTTTATTTTAAAATTCACTACTTAAGTACTAAAAGTAAAAGTACAAGTATTGTGTCATGTAATTATTAAAGAAAGCAGTCAAAAGTTTGAACTAGCAATCAAATAAGGCAATTTGGCGGGATACAAATTTGCTTTGGCGGCAGTAGCGGTTCTAGGCACGGGCGAACCGGGCAGTCGCCCAGGGCGGCATTTCTTCATGTCACATGGGGGGCGGCACGCACGAGCAGTTAAAAAAATCCTCTGTGCCGCGAAGGTTTTCTATTTTTTTACCATTTCGATTCAATTATTGGCAATGGTGCCCCTAATTGCTGAGAAGGTGCCGTGCACAGAAGCGATGTCAAGGGGGTCTCTTGATTAGTTCACGTATCGCGTCTTTTGCGCGCTCGAGGTCGTTATTTCAAATAGGCGATTAGGCGCACGGGAAGCGCGCTCATTATGCGCTCGCGGGAGGCGCGCTCATAAACTTTTCAGTATTGGAGTGCTCGTGCACTCAAACACTTGGGTGTTTTTTCTCTTCTCCATAAAAAAATCTTTTAGCAGAGCTTCAGCAAGCGTTTTTCTGTGGTGCAAATACATTAGCTACTAAAACTTCTTTGTCATTGTGGAGAGCCCAGTGCATGGTTGAATAGTAACGAAAGCCATGGGAAAATCAGACCAAAGTTTACTATTAATAATAAAAGATAAGCTACTGTGCATTATAAATGTCAGGAATGTATCTTTATTGACTCATTCTTTTTATAGAGATGATTGAATGCTGAAATATGAGGTATATATTTTTATAAAATCTCTTTTTGTGTTAACCTTGTTTTAAGTTTAGTAGGTAAGATAAAAGACACTCCTTTAAAACAAATCTTTAATGTTATTAACTTGGTGAATTGATTGTGTATTAGGCTTTTTGTGTATGTGATCATGTTGGTCACTATATTCATGAAATGAAAATAATTTACATAATGATCAACTTTGTCTTTTTACAGTAGCCTATATGCAAAGTACAATTTTCTATTTTCTAACATTCTAACATTTTAAGAGTGACATAGGGCTACAAAAGCTATTTTAGGTCTATAACAGTTTGGATAGTGTTTAATATGAGAGCTGTTCAAAATTATTTAAGAGATAAGAGATAAGTATTGTGTTACTTAATAAGTATCTCTCAGACCCTTTTACTTTTAAAAACTCCATTTCGTGACAAATATTGTTTAACAAGCCATAACTAAAAGTGTGCCATGCATATAATTTAAGGCAATAACCAATGCGCTAATGGTTACTTCCTCTCTTTAAAGTTAGATTAAACTAGCAAAATAACTGGATTCTATTAACTGTGTTTTTCAAATGAACGGTATGTGATTTTATTGTTGGGTTGTTGTTGTTTTGTTTTTTTGGGTTTTTTTTTTTTGGGGGGGGGGGGGGGTGGATTGGGCGCTCGAAGGGGGTCTCGCCCTGGGTGTAATTCAGAGTAGAACCGCCAAAAAAAAAAAAAAATGTCACTGCCCTGCATTAGTTGTCAATGTGTGTGTCAATCAATACCATTACCCTATAAAACTGGCGTGTGATTTAAGCAGCATGAAAGCCAACTTGCAACGAATGATTCGTACAATTTTTATAATTGTAACGAGTAACTAGCAGAACATTAAAAAAATATCAAAGTAAAAGCATTAAATTCATCAAAAATATCTACTGAAGTAAAAGTAGAAGTATGAGGGAAAAAAAACAATACTCTAGTAGAGTACAGATACAGCATTTTAGTACTTAAGTACAGCACTTAAGTAGTTCTACTTTGTTACGTTACATCTCTGCTTTCAGCATAGTAATGTGTGTTGAATGAGAACTGAATCCACAGAGATCAACTGATCAAGTCAATCATTTTGAAATCTTTCTCTAGGACTGTAATTTCACAAAAAGCGCGAGTGAATCAGCACTGTCTTTTTTATTGTGACACAAAAAGGCTTTGGATCACTGCAAGCGAGCTGCACGCTGTGATACAAGATTTTGACTTGCTTTTAGAATCAATGCTGTTTACAGGAAAGACAGCTGCAGTTTCATCTACTTGCTATGAGGATGGATATTTTAAACAACATTAATAATTTATCAGTTATGGTCGGTACAAGGGATGATCTGGCAGTGCAAATCTTTACATCAGATAAAAAGAGGAACTTAATAAGAACAGTTACTGTATAAAAGGTCTAGCAAGTAGAACATCATTGAATAATGTACAGTTGCCTAAAAGACCTGAAAGAGTTCGTTAAAAGATGTTATCTTTTATTTCTAACCACCTGGTATCAATACAGTAAAGCTATGAATCCCGTAATCAATATCATAATGAATTATTAATTACTTAAAAAGAGTGAAAATCTGTTTGGCCTGTTGGTTTAGTGTAATGAACAACACTTAAAATTTAACCTGATAACCCTCACATTATTTTCAATTTAAGTACAAATACAAAAAAAAATGAATTGAATAGTTTCCCAGACAGCAAACTGACATTGAATCAACGTGGAAACGACGTCTCTCGTGACATTGAAACAACGTTGATTTTGCTCATCGAATTAACGTTGAACCAACGTCAGACGCGGCATTCTTCAAAGCTAAATGAAAATCGAAAATTGGTTTGCTTTCATAACGTTGAAACAACGCGTTGATTTCAAGTTGATTTTCCGTTAGTTTTGAAAGAATGACGCGTCTGACGTTGGTTCAACATTAATTCGATGAGCAAAACAATGTCAGATCAACGTTGTTTCGATGTCATATTTCCACGTTGATTCAATGTCAGTTTGCTATCTGGGTTGGAATCAAACATCCCTGTGCAGTTGTGTTGGGTAAGCTATTGTGCAATGGAAAATTACACCATAACACCACCTAGCATCCAAGTGACTATATCAACGTGACTATAGTGACGAAAGTAATCTTTATAGGTTAGAGCAAGTAGAAATTGGTATCAATTGTATGTTACTACGATTTAAGTCTAGGATTGTAAGTCAGATAAACTTCATGGGACTGTTTTATGCCAAGCGGAAACATTCTAATCTGAAAAATGAAGCTTACCCGGAAGTGCGATAAACTGCAATACATCTAAAATCCGCTAGGGGCCGGTCCCAAGGGAGCAAATATCCATAGACCTCATGTTAAAATGTCCGTTTTCACAGCATAAATTCCTGCTTTTACAGGTTGGTTTCATGGACTTTTATTGTGAGGGGGGTGAACCTGTGAGGGGGGTGAATTTTTTTTTCTAACTCGTTAGTTAAGATCGTATTTAGATATAAAATGTATGACAAATAAGGGCGGTTAACTTTGATTGACAGCTGATAACGGGCTGCGCCGAGTGGAATTTGACGTCTCGGCCATGATCTGACACAACACATCACACCACCTCTGTATCCTTTTTAAACATTTTAAACATTTGGCACCCCCCCCCTCCCCTCCCCTCCCCTCCCCTCCCACTAAACAGCCTCAAACCCGTTCTTCATAAAGTCTACAGTGACGTCACAGACGCATTTGTCCATATTTTTTACAGTCTATGTTTTATGCTGCTCTTGTTTTCCCCAGCCTAGTTTTTTCAGAGCTCTACTGTCTTTTGATTTTCTCCCCCATATCCAGGCATGTGTCTGTGTCTTATTGAACTGTTTCAGAGAGCCAACTGTTTTCTTAAGCGTGTGAATTCAAAGGAAATGCTCTTGGCACTGCAGAAACTGTTTGCTTCTCAGACAAGGCTTTTTTGCTCAATTTATTTGCATGGTGTAAATACAAATAGTGACCAAAAATAGATGTCATCTAAAGCTGAATCCAATCCTTTTGTTAGTTTTTTTTTTTGTTTCCCCTGAAATACACCATCTTATAGCAAAGCTTGAGGAGCATGAAATAAATTCCTTACAATCCCGCCAGGAGCATTAAAGGGCACATACAGGTGCTGATTAACGCAAGATAAAGGTAACAGTTAGGCTATTTTTAGCCTAATTGAATTTATGAACATTAAAGGGTTAGTGCACCTATAAATGAAAATTAAGTCATTAATTACTCACCCCCATGCTGTACCAACCCCGTAACGCCGCCTTCACACTGGCAGTTGAAATCAGCTCCGTAATACGCAATACGTTCCCAACGGACGTCGTACTACACAGTGAAAAGCGTCGGACGCGGGTAGAACAAAAATGGCGGAGAGATTAAAGTTTGATTCTGTCAGTTCTGTATGATCTCTCTGATTAGGGTTATGCTGCGTGAGGAAAGTTGCTCAGGACGTTGACATGTCAGGTCGGCTAAAAAATGTGATATAGTGGTCAATAGTTCAATGTCTACCTTCAATTTAATTGTATTAACTGCCCTTATAAACGTTAGAAAGTCATGAAAATAAAAAATGACATCACAACTTATCGTTATAAAATCAATATTTATTTTATTAAAAGTTAATAATTCAGGTTTGTTTATCAGTACCATAGCAACGATCAACTTCCGCTGGAATTGTCGGATAGGAACCGTCCGTAGCTTTTCGCAGGAGTTCAAATTTTTGAACGCATGCGGATGACCAACGGACACGATTTTCTTCGCACCGCACTCGGTCGGACCCATTCGCATGCGGTCTGCGAATCTCCATAGGAAATGAATGACTTCCGGTCGTTTCGCAGCCGCATCGGAGCTGATTTCAACTGCCAGTGTGAAGGCGGCGTAAGACCTTCGTTCGTCTTCGGAACACAAATGAAGATATTTTTGATTA
The DNA here is from genome assembly GCF_016745375.1 of Pimephales promelas. The sequence goes on along the minus strand of NW_024121299.1, from coordinate 5,744,408 downwards.
AATCTGAGAGGTGGATCACTGCTACATAGGCTGCCTAAGGGATCGAAACTTGACAGCCCAGAAAGTCATTGAAGAAAATGTTTAAATATTCCATGTGACTACAGTGGCTCAACTATAAGTTTATCAGGCGACGAGAATACTTTAACAAAAAAAAAAAGAACTTTATAAAATAACAACTTTATTCGACTATTCCTTTTCTTCCTTCTGGGCCTGAGACAAGAGATTTCCACGACGCATGCGCGAGAACTACATAAAAGCTGTTGCAAAGAACCGGCAAAAGTAATGATTATAAATAATGTAAAATATAGAAAGGAGACATTTTACTTGTTTATTAATAAACAAGTGTTTCCTGTATCAGTGTCATGAAATCATTAAATCGCTTGATGAAACATTGATTAAAATTAAAATAAAATTTATACAAAATGGAATTCACTTTAAAGAAAACTCTGTGCTTTCTGTTTGATGTCTTTGTGAAAGTTTTAAAGCAGTTTGTTCCGCTTTTAGAGCGCTCAAAACAACAGTAGAAAAAACAATAAAGGTGCTAGCTAAACAGAATCTGAAGTAGCCCCTACTTTTTCCACTTACACCCCCCCCCCCCCCCCAAAAAAAAAAAAAAACTGAACTAGGCACCTCTTGCAACAGTGATTATTAAATCAAACAACAATATTCTTGATGATAAATTCAAAGTAAAACATTTTCAAACGCTTTAAATCCATCCATATGAGGAAAAAACTCAGTTCTCCATTATGGACGCGAGCGCTCTGAAAGCGCCTCTAAAAAACTTTCAAACTTTCACAGATACCTCAAAACAGAAAGCACAAAGCCTTTCTTTTAAGCGAATTTCGTTTTGTATTATTTTTTTTAAAAATTTGAATACATTTTTCATTAACCAATTTCCTGGTTTTAATAAAAAGTAAATATAGGCTAGCAATCACATAAGGTGCTTGAACTGGAGATAATATCATCATGAACCAAACCATAATTTACTCTCCTCACAGGCCTAAAAAATGTGAAATATATTTACAGAAAGCTAAACAAAACCATCCCAAACAAAATAAAACTATGTATTCTAATAAATGTGCATTTCTTCGGTGCGCTCACTAACCTACTGCGAAGATCGCGAGTCAATAGCGTATCGTCAACTTCATCTTTGCAGCCGAAACAGAAATTAACACACAATTAAAATGTGCTTATTGCAATATTTTACAAATCCATAATCATTACTTTTGCTGGTTCTTTGAGGCAGCTTTTTAGGTTCATGGCGTTTTGGAAAAGAGCTCTTCATGTACAAACACCATTTCACCAAGGCACAGCAGCCCCTCAGCACATAAGACAAAAAAGAAAAATAGCACGGACTTACTAATTATGAAACTTTGATGTGGTTGAACAGGTGAAAGTCACAAATTGGTGACTTTCACAAAAGTCACCAATATGGACTTCTGGTGACAAGAAAAGTCAAGATTGCTTCCCAAGGCAGCATTTGTTACAAAAAGACTTTCACTGGCGCGCTAGTTAAAAAGCCAAATCTGCAACCTTTAAACAATGCAAAAGTTTAAACTAGTATGCTTGTATATGCTCTCAAAACCGTGATCCTCCCTGTGCTCAAAAAAACCCATTAATGGCACGGCTATGAAAGATCCATCTGATGTTGCTGGATCTTGGCAGTCTATGGGCAACCACTTTATCCAGAAAACATGTCCAATTGGGTGACTTAGAAAAAATGCTAGCAAATCCACCAATGTTAGATAAAAAATTCTCGTCTTGGATACGTGAGACGTGGCCTGTTGCATTATCTGGTTGAGCTGACGTGCGAAGCAGTGGATGTAGTTGGATACACATCTTATATTTTTCTCTCAACACCAGCAGTGGCACCCCTCATTGCGCTGGCCCCATCAATGCCTGGCAGATGAGCTTACTTTTTCTGATCCTCAGGAAAGATAGAAGCAAGACCCTCTTTTAGTGCTGTAGCAATGGACTCAGCTGTAGCTGACTGCAGAGGGATGAACTCAAAATCTTTCCTGCACGTTCTTTTTGTCGTCGATGTAGCGCAGCACAAGCACAAATTGGGACTGTGTGGTAATATCTGTTGTTTAATCTGCCTGGATTGATAAACTACTTGTCTGGACTTCTTTGAATATTTCTTCTCTTGTAACAGACAACGTACAGTCCAATAGCTCGTTCTGTATAGCTCTCTTTCAATGCTCACTCGAGAGAGGCAACACAGAAATATACCAATGTTTTCTGAGTTCCCAGTCTCATCATGCCCACGTAAAGCCAACTCAAATTCTCCACAAAATTTCACAGTCTATTATCCTGGACAGTATGTGTTGTGTTTTTTTTTTTGTCACCTTCGTTGTGCCAATCCCGTAGCCTTCATCTAGTTGTTCAGCAATGCTAACTCTGTCCAAAAACGTTAGTGTCATGCTATTATCAAGATGGCTACTTTCACAACGTTTGCATTTGTCAGATAGATGTTTGAGGTCTCTTACCCCCGTTGTTGTCCACAAAACTTCAGTGCTGACACTTTGAAATAAAAGACAGGGAAAACAACCAGCCAGCCACCTCCGTTTCTCATAACAAGTGCGGGTGAAGCTTTGCCTCTGTCACCGGCCTGCTGCTTGATTTGTAAATCTGGTTGGTCTGGTCTAAGATCCTTTATCCTTTCTTTTTCTTCTAGTGAAAGCCTTGGGAAAGGTTTTTTTTTTGTAAATAAATGAGAGAATTTGAATTAACTGCTGCCATTGTTTATTCAAAAATGGTGGTCAGCCTAGCAAGGTTTTGGCGAAGTCGAAGTGGCGACAATAACCAATCAGATTGGATAAAATAAAATGTATCCAATTCTGATTGGCCAGGAACGCAACGACTTGTGCCCGGAGGAGAATCTTTAAGAAACCAATTAGAGACCAGCTTCAGGTCACATGCTGCCCGGAAATTTAAAGTCTCACATATAGACATCCATTTGTCCGGTATCCCTTGCCCATGAAACGGGATGAAACACATTGTAAAAACATAGAAAATAGTTGACTGATTAAAGTCAGTTTTTATTAAATACTCTTTTCTGCTTTTCTTGCTACCTGACCGCACATCGTTTGAATAAAATATTTTATTTTTGTATTTTTATATAATTTTTGTACACTCACCTAAATAATTATTAGGAACACCAGACTAATACTGTGTTTGACCCCCTTTCACCTTTAGATCTGCCTTAATTCTACATGGCCTTGATTCAATAAGGTGCTGAAAGCATTCTTTAGAAATGTTTTGGGATATACCATAACATTCTTTAGAAATGGTATAGGAACACCAGAAATGTTATAGTATATACCCATATTGATGGGATAGCATCTTGCAGTTGGAGATTTGTGGGATGCACATCCAGGGCATGAAGCTCCTGTTCCACCACATCCCAAAGATGCTCTATTGGGTTGAGATCTGGTGACTGTGGGGGCCATTTTAGTACAGTCAACTCATTGTCATGTTCAAGAAACCAATTTGAAATGATTCAAGCTTTGTGACATGGTGCATTACCCTGCTGGAAGTAGCCATCAGAGGATGGGGACTTGGTGGCCATAAAGGGATGGACATGGTCAGAAACAATGCTCAGGTAGGCCGTGGCATTTAAACAATACCTAATTGGCACTAAGGGGCCTAAAGTGTGCCAAGAAAACATCCCCCACACCATTACACCACCACCACCAGCCTGCACAGTGGTAACAAGGCATGATGGATCCATGTTCTCATTCTGTTTACGCCAAATTCTTACTCAACCATCTGAATGACTCAACAGAGATCGAGACTCATCAGACCAGGCAACATTTTTCCAGTCTTCAACTGTCCAATTTTGGTGAGTTCTTGCAAATTGTAGCCTCTTTTTCCTATTTGTAGTGGGGATGAGTGGTACCCGGTGGGGTCTTTTGCTGTTGTAGCCCATCCGCCTCAAGGTTGTGTGTGTTGTGGCTTCACAAATGCTTTGCTGCATAGCTCGGTTGTAACGAGTGGTTATTTCAGTCAAAGTTGCTCTTCTATCAGCTTGAATCAGTCGGCCCATTCTCCTCTGACCTCTTGCATCAACAAGGCGTTTTCGCCCACAGGACTGTCGCATACTGGATGATTTTCCCTTTTCACACCATTCTTTGTAAACCCCAGAAATGGTTGTGTGTTAAAATCCCAGTAACTGAGCAGATTGTGAAATACTCAGACCGGCCCGTCTGGCACCAACAACCACGCCACGCTCAAATTGCTTAAATCACTTTTCTTTCCCATTCTGACATTCAGTTTGGAGTTCAGGAGATTGTCTTGACCAGGACCACACCCCTAAATGCATTGAAGCAACTGCCATGTGATTGGTTGATTAGACAATTGCATCAATGAGAAATTGAACAGGTGTTTCGAATAATCCTTTAGGTGAGTGTTTATGTATATTTCATTAATCTTGATGGGGCGGCGCGCCAGTGCCCTCTATTGACAAGCCATCACTGCTCAGTATTTCCTACTCAAGCAACAAAACCGTAGCTCTGTCCTTCGAAGGCCACATTCAAAGGCCGATTGCGTCACGTGGTGTGATGAAGGCTGTCCTAATTCGAAGGCTCCTTCAAATGAGGCCTCCAAATGCGTCCTTTGTTTCCTGAGAAATGAAGGATACAACAGATTGATCCTTTGCGGTCTTGCCTACCTCAATTTTATTGCGACGATAGGATTTCTTTAAAGAAAAAAATGAAGAATCACACAGAATTAAACAGTTTTAATCCTTATTGGGTTTCAACTTACTTGAATATCTAATGATACAAATATAAAAATAAACAAACTTTTAATTGGTTCTAATTTTTTTTTTCTAAATTCTAAATTTCTAATAATAATAATAATAATCATCATCATCATCATCAAGTTTCTTGAACACCAAATGAGCATATTGGATTGATTTCTGAAGGATCATGTAACACTGAAGACTTGAGTAATGTTGCTGAAAATCCAGCTTTGTCATCCCAGGAATTAGCCTGGTTCAACCAGACTCTAGTTCATTTCATTTCCACATAGAGTCTGGAACCGCTCCATTAAGAAACGTTTCCTTCCTTGTAGGCGGGTTCACTATTAAAGTTCAAATCTATTGGATCTGCCCAAAGTCACTCACGATCTGCCATAGCCAATCGCTAACGGGGTGTCGTGAGTGACGTATGTCACGCGCCGAAGAGGATTATGTTTACAATAGGATTTCAGTCAACGAGCGCCGCAGGTTGTGTTAATCTAGGAACAATTATTAATTCGAAATGTATATTTGACACGAAGGACAGTGATATATTCATCCAACGGTGGAAGCTGTGTCTAATCATTACAAATACGCCGCTGTGGTCGTTTTCTGATCTGCCGCAAATGCTGTAACGTTAGCTGCTACAGTGAATGATCAGTCTGTCTCTATCTGCAGATGTGTAATAAACAACAATTTTTCATATTACGTCTTATTGTTTCTTAATTACCTTAATTTTGGTCTTCAAAGTATGTGTTTGTACATTTTTATATGGCATTTAGTTTTTTTAGTAAAACAAATCAACCATTGCCATCTAAAACTGAAAATCAAATATCTTCAAAGTATGGTTTTTCACATTTTTATTTATGACAATTATTTTTTTTTAAAAATCACAACCAATTTGTATGATTTACAACATGTAAAACTGACACACCAACCTCCTGCACGAGTGCACAAAGGGGCTCAAAATGTTCTATTCATCACAAGAATCAGTAAATTTACAGTTGGGAATATGAGCGACTGACATGACTCCTGAGCGGATCTTCAACAATAGTTTAGCAGCCAGGACTCGGGGCTTCCGAACACCGCGAACACCAGGCTAATAAACCGTCCGTCCAAAATGTCACGGTCATCGTGCACGAACTGCCCAGCACAAACTTCCAAACTTTCTGCCTCCTTCACTTGGTCCTCAGTTGTGCAACAAGAGGTGAGACGATAACAATCCGGCTTTAAATTCTGTATATTCGGCAGTTTCTTTTCCAACAACGGACCGAATGGCTTTTCTCACGTCTTTCTCCGCTGCCATTACTGAACTGAAACTGACGCGCTTACATCCACGTCATCGTTCTCAGCCACTCCCTCTATTCGCTGATTGGTCCTACAAAAAATTGATTTCTGGAAACCTAAGGATATGGAGCGATCCCAGACGCAGTACTGAAGTAAAATGAAATTGAGCGGAAGTGCGTAGGAGGGCGCAGCCAGGCTACCCAGGAATATCTTCCATTTTAAAATTGATTAAATTGTATTAACAATATGTAATTTTAACATGTCACTGTTTTTACTGTGTTTCTTATTAAATACTGTAAATGCTACTGTAAATGCTACTTCTTTCAAAAACATTTCAAAAATATCTTATTTACTCCAAACTTTTAAATGGTCTACATAGTCCTGTTTAACAGATTTATCACACCAAATAGCAGGATGATTACCAATAATCATATTTATTAGCTTTCACTATAGCAGCTGCAGTTTTATATTCTTGTTTTTTCTGTCTTTTAATAAAACATACAGTATTGTAGACACGTTTTGAGTCTTTGTTTAAAGTGTGGGGTATGTGGTGAAGAACCCATTGAATTTATTGGGGTTTCACCAGTCATGATGTGTTAGTCAGAAGATGGACCAAAAGTTTTGTATTTGGAGTCAGAGAGTACTTTGCAACTCCTAAATCAATAAATGAAGGTTACTGAAGGATCAGGTGTGCTGGTAAACATCACTGTGCCAAAAAAGAAAGCTCCCTGTGTGTTTAAGGTCACCTTGTGTGGTTTGCTTCTTGCGCTATGCCATTTACTCAAAATATTAAAAGGGCATTGAATAGGTCACCAAAAAAGGAAAATATTGTCATCATTCACTCTTCCTTTTGACGCTCCAAACTAGTTTTCATTATTGCAGAGAAATACTTTTTTTTTTTTTAAACAAACTTATTAGAGCACTTCAGGGTTGTTCAAAATGCCCAGAAGGGGCTGTTTCTATCAAGGCCAGAAATATTCATGCTGATAGTGGTGTTGATTGCTTCTCTTTCATTTCCTTGTCCCATACACCAGAACTCTCTGCTTGAGCACCACTTCTCAAGAGCCCTTTGTAGAGTTCCTGCCTACAGGATACAGTCCACCCTGATTGACATGTCGGAAAAGGTTGCAGACACACCATTGTGGTGGATGGCCTCAATCTCACCCTGCTGCTGAATTGCTGAGTGGCTGGAAGATACAAGAAACTCCCGAGGGAAGCTTTCTTGGTTGGCCCCTGCATTATCTCTCTATCTTCACACTGGCAATGTGGAAAAAGAAGTGGTGGGTGGCAAAAGCTATTCATCACATAATACAAGTTAAAAGACTCACCTCTTTGTGACAGTCAATTTCTGCACCTGCCACAGCATTTCCAGTTGGTGCTGCTGATATGAAGAAAGAGGAGAAGACAGGGACAGTCAATGACAGATGGAAAATGACCTCCCACAACTCTATTCCTTCTTTCCAGCATACATCGTTTGGCAGTACTGCTGTTTTAGCACAGTTAACACCCAAATTAATGAGTTTTTGTCTCTGGTTAGAGGCTAATCCAAATTAACGTGTCTCTTATGGCCGGAGCCATACAGAATCTGCCACAGACAGCTCAGCAGATTCCTAAAGAATTGGAACATCTCTCATTTTCAAAAAGCATTCTCAATGTTATTGCAGGTGCTGTTCTTCTCTTATGGTCAGTTTTCTATTTTATGTGAACTGTTTTAGGTCTGCTGACCTAAAGTAGAGACTCTGCAGTATTGCAGAATTTCCTCAAATCACTCAAATCTCGCTCACTTTCACACATTTGAATCCCGCTATAATGTTGTGTTCTAATGTAATGTTGGTACGCCTTTGTGGTACTTTCATGTGCCTTTTAGAGTTTGATGGTTACAATCACCATCCTCTTGTCCTTTGCATAACGGTTTATTCAATCATGTATTTCAGGATGTATAAGTGATTTAAAAAAAAAATAATAAAATGTTTTATGTATATTTACAGAAAATAACAGAACTATAGGCTGTACTGATAATATCATTAATTGTAAGATGAATTCATTTGTTTATTAATTTACAGAACAAATGTTGCTAAATCGATTAATGTAAATGGCATGTTTGGAACAGTCTTCCTAACATTGTCTGGGAAGCAGACACACTCTGTCGGTTTAAATCTAGATTAAAAGCACATCTCATCAACCTGGCATACACATAGAACACTATACATTCTTTTTATTCAAATCAGTTAAAGGGATACTCCACTTTTTTTTTGGAAATAGGCTCATTTTAAAACTCCCCCAGAGTTTTCATCGTTTTCGAATCCATTCAGCCGATTTTCAGATATTTAGAAGAATATCAGTAACCAGACAGTTTCTGGTCCCATTGACTTCCATAGTAGGAAAAAATATCATATGGAAGTCAATGAGACCAGAAACTGTCTGGTTACTGATATTCTTCTAAATATCAGAAAATCTGCTGAATACATTCAAAAACGGTAAAACTCAACTGTTTAACTCTGGGGGAGTTTTAAAATGAGCCTATTTCTAAAAAAAAGTGGAGTATCCCTTTAAATAATTATTTAGCTGCATAAATTAGGTCAACCGGGAGCACTTCCTATAACACCTGATGTACTAGCTACATCATAAAAAGGATCGCATCTACTCTAATTGTAGTCTTTCTGTTCCGAGGTTAATTGTAATCAGTTCCATATTGCCGGGCCGTATCCAGATGACATGGTGGACTTGTGACCTACGACCACTATGCAGGGGCGAAAATTTCATCAAAATGTTGGGGGGGGACAATAAACATAACAATTCTCAGGAGCAAATTTTGAAGGGGACACCAATAATACAGGCAAAAAATAACAGAGGAAAGCCTTACTACTATTATTAGTGTAGCATGGAGATCATTTCATTATACTTCTTAAAATTTCTTTCTGGTTTAAGCCAGCGGCGAATCTGTTTACATACTCTCCTCACGCAGCGCAGCGATTTCATTTCATTCATTGACTCATTCTTTAACTATATTAAATGATATAAACCAACAAAATCACAGTGAAAGCGTTACAATCTAAATGCACAGCGCACCCGGACTTTCTCACCAGTGTAAGGCCAGCAATATTGTAATGTTTAATGACATGAAGATAATGTCTGTTCTAAGTTATTATTGTACTGTACAATTAAAAACAATCGTTGCTGAGTCTGCAGTCTGAAAACTTTACCTCAGAGCATCCGTTTACTGAATGAATTGAGAATATCACCTGAAAAATCCAATAACACCAGCAAGTCATTCAAGCAGCTGATTTCTGTAAATAAATGCAAAACTAAATGCATATTGCAGCATAGGGCGAAGTCAGGATCCGTCAGCACCGATTTGAGACAAAAATAATTTAAATTGTATATAATACTATGTAAATGGCGCTCTGTGGCGCAGCAGGGTTTTGAACACGGTCCTGAGCCGTCGCTGGGCGCCGCGGACAGACGCCGAACGGCGCCGCCGGTGTGTGTACACTCATAGAGAATAATGTGTTCGAATTTTAAAGACGTGGCGCTGCGCGACGCGACGCTTCTCGTCCGGTGTGCGACCCCTTTACTGGAGTTCCACAACTACTCAAAAACTGTTTTTCTCTCCCGCCACCGGAATGTGTGTGTCTAAGGTAAAAGGGACGGAGGCGTCTGAGGTAAAAGGGACGGAGGCAGTGGACCAATGCACTGTGAGACAAGGGAGGGGGGTCTCAAAATGTTTAGAACGCTTTTTTCGATATTGCCCCGTTTGCATTTGTGTTATTTTATTTCTTAAATATTTTAAGAACATATCAATACATTATTTACAATACACATATTTTAATGTTTTTTTTGGGGGGACAACCCTCAGATAGGGGGGGTCCTGACCCCCCCGACCCCCCCGCGATTTCCGCCTATGCCACTATGTATCCCTGAAGTGCCAGCCTTATTGTTGAAGGCCTTATGGACAGCCAAACAAACTTGTCTCAATATCAGCGTGATGACTCTGACCTCCTACCAGATGGAACTGGATAAATATTGTGAATGTTCCGATCCAATCTGACTTCTGACCTGTAATGTTGCCTGAATCATAATCATACACTGTTCGTTCGTTGGCAATAGGACAACTGGCCCCCTGACTGAGCCTGGGTTCTCCCAAGGTTTTGTTGGTTGCTGGGTTCTCCCATTCTGTTACTGTACCTGATGGATTTTTTTGTTCCTTGCCACTGTTGCCTTTTTTGCCTTTCTTCGCCTTTCTTCACCTTTGTCGCTTTTGGCTTGCTTAGTTGGGTAGAGTAAAGCTGCTTTGAAACAGTCTGTATTGTAAAAAGTGCTATATAAAAGGCTACTTGACTTGACCGATCCGTTTGATGAGCTGGCTCAATCAGACGGTTAGTCACATCAGTCACCTATCACCCCTTCTTCAAGCACTGCCTCAGCCAGTTCCATGGCCTGACCTGCGACCTACTCTGGGAGGTGGAGGAATGCAGTGGGTTTCTACTAGGGCTGAGTAATAAATATCGATTTCTCGATATTAATCGATTCTCATTTTTACAAACCGATATCGATTCTTAAATCTCAAGAATCGATTAGTCATCCTGTTTCATTTGAATGAATGAGACATTGTATCGCGGCTGCACGCATCCAACAAATCGCAATAATCTTTGTCCTTTGTTACTATTGATATGAAACAAAGTCTCAATTTTCAAATTACGTCCATTTTCTTTAGAAATTCAAAAACATAAATAGCGTTTTGCCGTTTTGGCGCTGTGGCGTGAGATCGCTCTGGAGAAGCAGCAGCGCTGATCTCTCTTCCGGGTTAATAATACCAGCTACAGCGCGAAATAAACATGAATGAGCATCTGAAAGTGCGTTAAAAGATCGAGTACAACTTATCGAAATCCCTATCATTTCACATTGATTCGCTCAATCTGCGTTTCAACCGTGGAAAGACGTCAGTTAAACAGCTTGTAATCAATGTCATGTATCGTCATATTTACCTCAGAAAACCCACATAAACTCGTTAGTCCACACTCGTTAGTGTTCTTCAATATTTAATGCATATTGGAATAAATCTGGCAAGTTTTTATGACAGCCACCATTTAAATGTTTATATTTCATATAATCTTCTTTTATAAATAAAAGTGTAATTTAAGTGTTTGTATAGCTACAAAACTTATTAATTATTAATAATTATAAAATTATTAATTATTAATAAAACTATTTTATAATTAATTAATTATTAATTATTAATAAAACTTATTAATTATTGTTAATTATTACCTTCATATTAGGCTAATGAAGCCTAGTAGGCTACAACTAGACTATATATATATATATAGACCATAGTTTACAGCATTTAAGAGATTTGATTCCCTTGAGAAAAATTGCCATTTATTATAACTGATATCCAAAATAATCGATATTGAATCGAATCGAATCGTAATCGAAATCGAATCGAATTGCAAGCTTGTGAATCGAAATCGAATCGAATTGTGAAATTTGTCTCAATACCCAGCCCTAGTTTCTACTATAGTGTAGAAACTATCTACTATCTCACTGCCATCCGGATGAGCATTTCAATGGCCGAGAACGATCTGATGATGACGTTTACAGCGTATTTTAAGGAGGTATTGGTCAAACTGCAAGTTCCCTCTCCACACATGATCAACTTTAAAATCTATGCCAAGGACAATCATCAGTGATGGATTATGCTGTCTAATTCCGAATGCTTGCCACCATCAGTGGATAGAACGAGACCACTTTGATCACCGGCTTCCGTCAGGGTCTCAATAAAGCAGATGGCCATTTACGATGATGTGATGAAGTCTTGAGAACTTCATCCAGCATTTCAATTAAGAATACCTCAACGACTCACTGCTTGTAAGCTTGATCAACCCACTGTGAATCCTCTGCCCATGTCACCACATTGCCACTCCAGAACCCACTTAAAGGGATAGTTCACTTTGAAATTAATTTTTGATATGTTTTAGCTTACCTCAAGGGCATCCAAGATGTAGGTGTCTTTGTTTCCACAATATTTTCAATATTTTCAAACCGTTGTTGTCTATCAGTCATACACTGGAGGCTGGAGGGGGTCCACCAAAAAGCATGCACAGAGAAGTCCAAATTAAACATGATTTAATGACTCATAAATGTAAGTGCACATTGATGGCCTAAGACACGAAACGAGCGTTTTTTGTGAGAAAACGAACAGTATTTCGTTGGTATGGGAATAGTTTGTCACATTTTGTACGTTTTTTTGAAGGGTGTGTTCACACTTGGCATGTGTGGTTCGATTAAAATGAACATGGGTGTGATTGCTCCGTTAGTGCTGTTAATTTGAATAAGTGTGAACGCTGGTGCGCACCAAACAAGCGGACGGAGAGCCCTGAAAAGATTGGTCTCGGTCTCCTTCCAAACTAACTTTGGTGCAGTTCGAATGAAATCTGAAAGCGACACAGATCAAAGACATGTAAATGAACCAAAAACGGGACATAAGGTCTCAAGATGCGACCCTAAACGGGACAGAATGCACAAGTATACCTGTTTTTTCTCATCATAGTCATGATGTTGCTCATCACAGTTTGGTGTACAGGCTTCAAAATGCGTCTACTTGGAGCAGATCTTCATTTGTGTGTGTGACGGGGCGATTCTTGCTGCTGTTTTGACTCCTTTACACATTTAATAAGCTCTCAGCTGGTCAAAATACCATCATATGTAGTGTAAGCACATACAATGAGTGTATTAAGCTCAGCACACAGCATTGTTTTAGATGTTTGTTGAGATCCGTCAACAAATATACATAATATAAGCTGACCTATCAGGTTGTGAACTGACCCATATGCCTTTTGGTTCGGTGTTAAAATGCCAATGTGATCTCTATGCGGACCAAAATATTTTTTTTCTTTGCTCCAAACCAAACCAAACATACCCTTTAACACTAGTATTACAAGTATTTTATTATTATTCAGACATTCTGCTGTAGCCAAGAGCCTAAGAAACATCCTTATACTTAAACTTAAATTATTGTTTAAGTTGCATGATTCCTTATCTAACAATCAGCCTGCATCATGCACATGTTTGTTCTTGCTTGACTGACTTGCTTGCAGTCTTTTCAGTTGCATTGATCTTCTTGAAGCTGGTGCCTTGCCTGCGCAGGAGGCTGTCTAGCCAATTGCCTCAGCGAGTCCAGAGGGATCTCCGATACACAAAAACCAATATGAGGGATATTCAGTAAATGCAGAGCACCACAAGGGACAGATACAAGCCAGATACAAGCATTTTTAGTTCATCTCTTTATTCCACTAAAGGGACATGTTTGATAGGACTGCTAAGGGCTATATAAACCTCTGAGGGGCCATCAGACATCTGGCCACTGTTGTGCATGACACCACTGGGTCTAAGGAGGTGGGGACCTTCGCTTTCACAAGCAAATTCATGTCAGGATGAGGAAAAAGAAAAAAACATTTTCTGGCATTACATGTTCAGAAATTGCCTCTCTTGGAACATACTTGGTTCTGGTAAAATGATAACTAGACTCATTTTACCCATTTAACCCCAGATGCTATGGATCGGTGATGTGGTGTGCTGCTAAATGTTTTGCCCAGATCTATAAATGTATTCAAAAATACATTAAATGCATTTCTGACATACAATGATTTAAATATACTCTTCTAGGGTGAGCATGTTTTTCATTTTTGTATTAAAATGTAATTGATATTTATGGGGACATTAAGGCAAAATATCAGGGTGATTCTGTCAACCTTGTTAAAACAATACAATCCTCAAATCTTAACTAGTTTAACATACAATACAACAGGAAATGGTATATAGGATCCCTGCTGACCCTTAATGAGTGTGTTAATGTCAAAATTACCGTTATACTGATTTTAATTCTAAATCCAATGAATTATGTACAAATGTGTCATCTTTTATTGGGGAATTAAACCACATTTTATCACAATTTGATAATTACCTTGATCTTTTAAACACATAAGATACTGTAGTAATCAAATTATGTTTTATCAAAATCACCTGCCAATATACTGTATATTACAATACAAGTATATTTCAAGAATTATTGAAACAAGAAACATTATGAAAAAAAAAAAAATCAGTCAAGAATAGAAAATTGTTACAAATATTAGGGGTGCACGATTCAGAAAATGTCACGATTCGATTCGATACCGATTTTTTGTCTCGAGATTCGATTCAAAATCGATTTTCGATTCAAAAACGATTCTCGATTCAAAAAACGATTCGCAGGTCTACATAAATGTAGTTTACTTTTTCCTATGTGATTGATTGCAGTAGACATAATTTAAAAGAAAAGTTTGATATTACTTTATATGTCTTCATACAAAAACAAAAACTTTTGCAACTAAAAAGTGCGAAGTGCCAAGCTTTGGCCAGCTTTTAAATACATTTAATTCAAGTTTAAAATAAAACTTAAATAAAAAGCTTTTACATTTAGCTTTAAAGTGCTATAGTCAGATCAAACAAACAATTATGCTAAATGTGGTTTAAGGAGTAGGCCTACTTCAGCTACCAGGTTGACTGTTGAAATGTGAACTCGACTGGGCACATTGAACTTCCTAAAAATATATACTAATTTCATAGAACCCTTGCGAAAATATTTTAAATAGATTTAAAAAAGCCACCGCTACTGGTAACATCTATGGTTAGATTGATTTGTTTAGATCCAGTGAAGTCGTTCATAGGCGCGTAATTTGCGGGTATCTCCAGTTAACTAGCAGAGCAATCATTTAGTTCGCTATTAAATAAGAGACCTGTTGTTTTTGAAATCAAGCTGAGCGCTCGTGTCCGCTGCAATCAGTGTCATGGATATACAGTGTTCACTGTGGCTCGCGCAGTCTTCTCTCGGACGCGCGCTTCAATCTATCGCCGTTGTGGAGACTCCGGTGAAATCACAAAATAAAATGCACACAAACGTGATGAACATATTCGGTATAGAAAAAACTATACGAGTGCGGTTTAGAACCCGTAACCTCTGACACGCTTGGCAAAAGATCTACAGAACTCAAACATAAGATCTGCGGATCGATGCATTTATTTACGGGTTGAGCAGAGTGGCTGCACAGTTTGACCAGCGGGCGGCAAGAACTTGCAATAACTATTTATCAGACCGGCCCTCGCAGCCTCGAAACCATAGAAACACTACCGGACCACCGGTAAAAGTCCCGACTTACCCGATTGCCACTCCGCCCCTGCACGCCATTAAAAAATATAGCCTATGAATCGATTTTTGGAATTCTATGAATCGATTCTGAATCGGTAAAGATTGAATCGCGATTCAAATGTGAATCGATTTTTTTGCACACCCCTAACAAATATTGAAATCAGGAATGTCAGAATCAGAATGTGTAGTTTAGGCATAACAATGTTCACCAAAACCAACATGTTGAACAATGTTCACTAAAGGTTTTCCATGGAATTGGTTTTGATTCTCTTCATTTTGAAATTGAATCATTCTGATTCAATTTCAGCGAGCATAGAACAAATTTATACTTGTGCGTTATATGTTAAGCATATAAACGTCTTGGACGGACAGCATGTTGAAGCCACAGCAATGACATCGTCAAAACATCCGGTAGTTTGGGTTTTCCAGAAAATGCCTGAACTCGCTGGACCCCTGCTTCTCGTAAATACTACTGTGTGTTGTGGGTTATAATTATTTGTTACTTAGCCGGCAATTATTCAGTGAAGTGATTTATGCCCAAGACTGTTATATCGATGTTGGAATTTCCAATATTCCAACCGGCAGCCATCCTAGTTTTTGACAGACGTGATAAAGTGTGTGAGAGGTGACCTATGTTTGATTTTTGACTAATCATAAAATGTGTTGGAGTCGTCATATGAAGTTTATTTCTTGGCTTAAATAAATGACATTTTACTTAGAGACTGACATGTTTGGCTTGTCAAAAATGTTACATTCGTCTGTTGCAAATTCGTGGATTATTTAAATTGAGTGTTTTTAATAATAGTGGAAATTATTTTTAAAACTGTTTTTCTATTATTGCCCCTTAGCAGATTCTAAATCATACACACACACACACACACACACATATTTCAAAGCTTTGCTTAGGCAGTGTGATGACTGGCGTTCAATTTTCTTGTTTTGTACGGCCTGTCACTTTAGCTTTACTCTCCTGTTGACAAACCTAATATCATCATACACACGCTAGGGCCTGTCACACATGAATCGCACATGAATCAACTCCCCCATATCCCATCAATAAGCATGCTGGATTCTAATCTCTCCCATCAGTAACAGCTGCGCCGTGTTAAGACGACTGGCATTAAACAGGCTTTAGTCCTAACAGTGTGTGAAACTGCAGTTACAATGTTTATTTGAGAAACTGTAAGTGGTTATCACACCAAATGTGGTAAAACCTTGTTTATGTGTCACTGCTTGTTCGATTAAAGGTGTAGAAAACTCTGCAAATGAATAGCTCAAATGTGTTTTAAGAAATCATTACTGTTAATATTGATGTTTCTTTCTTTTTCTTTTTTCATATCGCCTCGTGCCGCTAGAAAGGTTTTCATTAGTGTGAAACATTGGGTAAAATTGTAACCGTAAAATGTTTTGTATGCATGTTGATTCCTCTAAAACAATTAGCAAAATAAGCCCTTCGAGACATTATGCAGATGTGATGATAGAATTCTTTCCTTAATCATCACATCATTATGAAACATGAGTCTTCAAGAGTCACTTTTGTTGATATGAAAGATCACCTTATTTTACATTTAACAGTAATTTTCTCTGCCTAACAAGTCTCCATTTTTTTCTTTTCTTAAATCTTAAGCTGTTAAGACTAATCATAGCTCTTTAAGACAGATTGAATATAATTGGAGTAATTCTCTAAATTATTATTTTTATTTCATTTTTCTTCACACAATTTGCTCACTCTTAAACTGAACTGAGGAGCACAGGGTGTCACAGTTGACCCTCGAGAGAGAACTATTTGCCGCGACTGCTCTGAAGCAGAAGAAAAGGAGGGGGAATGAATAACTACAGAACTGTAATTGCAGTATAGCAAATATACAGACACCTGTGACCTCGCATTATTTCAGTTTGATTTCTATATTAATTAATTTGCAGAGATAAGATATTATAGATATTATTTATGTAATTATTATTAGAGCCCGACCGATAAAGGATTTTGAAGGCCGATACCGATACAAATATTTTTGTGTTTTCAAATCCGATATTCCTATATATTGGCCGATATCTTATTTATTTATTTATTTTAAACTGGACATGATAGTCACAAATTTTGTCATGCTTATTTGAGTTAAGAGAACTGTTGGGAATGTTCTTTTAATTGTAATTCAAGCAATGTATGTATCATAGGGTTGTGCCGATAGACGATAGTATCGTGTATCGACGATAGTCTGACATATCGCCGATGGCAGATGCCTTTGACGATATCAATATGATAATTGGCTCGTTTCACCATAATGTATTAAATTATTATTATTAGGCCTATTATTATTATTATAAAGCTAGTATTGTTATTAAATGAATATTAGGAACTACAATCAATTTTCCTTGCCTAAATTTACAACGACATCACCTCATAACAATTGCAACAAACACGCACTAATGAGGACTCCTCTAAGAGAATGTTTTTAAAACAGACTAAAAAACATCCCACATCAAAATTTAATTGCAAGGTGATCCATTCACAAATTATCAAGTGTGCTCGTTTTAACAGACGCAAAATTCAATTTCCTACAGATCCAAGATGAAAACGGCATCGTTGTTCGTCAGTATTTGTTTCCGTAACACATTAACAAAACGTTTAATGACACTAACACTAAAAACAATACAATTACTAAATAGTATTAATAATAATATCACTAAAATAGTATTATAGTTACCGTTATCATCGTCGTCTCTGAGGGAACGCGGCGTTAATGCAGATTCCGAAAGCAGTCCGTTTTTACTTTCACTTTCAGAGATTGAGCGCGTTTACATGCGACGACTTTCTTAACCTGATTATGTTGAATAAACTTGACAATGCATGTGGTCATGTAAACGTTTCCTTTATCAGAGTCAAGTCATAAGTATAAGTATAAACCGATCGACTCAGCTGGACGTTTGGCCCTTGCTCTTGTTTCTCCCGGCATTTAAAACACATTAACCCGCGTACTTCGTGCTTACTGAAGTGCGCATGTGAAGTGCGCAGAGAGCGCACTGGTACGGGGGCACATATCGCAAACTCCGACTTTTTCTGACCCAAGAAATTATTAAAACATGTTTTCATCTCGTGCAGAAATAGACCCTAGTCAAAATGCTGCATGTAACGGCATGAGGATAGGCTAATGTGTCCGTAAATTTCCCGTTGACAAACAAAAGGATTAGGATCTCTTTTTATAACCTGATCCTATTAATAAACACTCCACCTTTGCTAGCAAAATAGAAAAAAGATTCTCGTATATAAAACGAAGTAGGCTAATAAAACAAGCAAATTAATGAGTAGGCTAAATAATCAAGTTAATAATCAAATGTTAGCCCCGCCCCCTCACGATACTATCGTGTATCGCCGATCTCACAGGCTGACGATAGGACGATATGAAAATGGAGCATATCGCCCAACACTAATGTATCATGAACAACTCAACAAGTGTTGCCAACAAGAACCGTGTAGAGTGCCCACTGGTGGACAAACTATACAACTCCAACACTCATGACATGGTTCAAGCATGTTTCGGAATCGTCCGTTTTTATTTTTGAAATATTCATTTATCGGCCATTATATATATCGGATACCGATAGTTTGGAAAATGCCTAATATCGGCCGATAATATCGGTCTGCCGATATATCGGTCTGGCTCTAATTATTATACCCTTAATCCATTACACATGTGCAAATATAGTTTATTCATTATTATTATTATTATTATTATTAAGTATTTAGTCAAAATGAATAGACATTAAATAAATCTGTAGATAAAGCTATCAAATGACTACATGTGAGCTTAAATGTTCAATTCTCTATATCTTGCATTTTTTTTACATTTACTTGCACTGATATAGCAAGATTTTTCTGTTAGTTGTCGTCTTTCATAGACTCTTGTTTAAATTCTTAAAGTCGACATGAAACGGAAGTTATATTTTTACTAGGGGTCGACCGATTTTCAGGGCCGATGCCGATACCGATTATTACAGATCAAATAGGCCGATAACCGATATTTTGAACCGATATATATATATATATATATATATATATATATATTATATTTTAATGTTTAAATAAAATTTTAGTAATCAAAAAGCATTTCTAATTCATTAAAATCATTAAACTTATCCAATTTATTTACAGTTTAACAAAAATTACATTTTTAGGGCTTTGTGAAAAAACGAACTTTTATTTTGACGGGTAGCCGTGGAGATCTTTGAGTTTCCGTTTGTCTATGATGTGATGAAGTGACTAAGCGAGCGACTCTGGAGATGTTGTTTATGCAATCATGTCCTCATATAATGATCCGGATGAGGCTGAAAACAGCGCAAGCGTCACGTGTGCTCCAGTGTGTGTTGTGTGTGTGTGTGTGTGTGTGGTAAATGAAATCACGCGTCAGCGCCATTCATTAGAGACACGCAGGATTAATATTTAAATAGTCTTTTTGCAGTTTGATTTGTACTGACCTGCTTTTTATTAATTCATCAAAGTTGACAAATTCCGTGATATGCCGCTTTATGCAGTAAATTCTGTTTTTATGACTGGAGTTCGCGATTCCGTCTGTTTACTGCATCGCGGAAATCACAGGGCTGTATTATATTGAGGTATTTTGCAACTTCAGTGTATTGCAATGCTTCTTCAGCAAAATCTGCTGCTGCCTTAACTTTGAGAGACAACTGATGCGTGATCCGTGAAGCAGCTCCAGTCAGCGAGTGCTCTCGGTTTCGGTGTGAGTGCAAAACTTTCAGTGCCTTCAGCTTGCCGCGCTGATTGGCCGGACTCGTGACTATCAACAAATCAGATGTGCGGGGACATAAGTCTAGTCTACAGAGTGGTGAGTTCCGACAGAGGTGGCTGCGTTAGAGCCAAAAATAGCGCATTTCAAAATAAAATTATTTTATCGGCAAATCGGATTTGAAAATGGCCGATACCGATAACCATAAAAATGCGTAAAATCGGCGCCGATAATCGGTCGACCCCTAATTTTTACCTTGTTGTGACATATATCGAGTGAAACAGCTTCTGAAATTAGAAAAAAAAATGTAGGGCAGGGTTTGATTTCATCCTTGATTTCGGGAATGATTGGATCTTTGGAGGTTGGGCGTTGCAAACAAAATGGAGGCAGATTTGAATGCGTTTATCTGAGAGGCGGTGGACCGATAGCCGCACCCTCATCGGCTCTGACCGCACCCTTTCGCTGTTGCACATGACCGAAAGAGAAGAGTTTCGATGGGGGAGGGAAGGGTAATGTATACGCTATATTTTACACGAGAGAAGCTAATCGCAGTTTCGCCCTTTCTCAGCATGTGATTGGCTGTCCGCTACTAATGTCACACCTAAACTCATAATCAAAGCCTGAGTTGACAGAAAGCTGATGACCTGTGACATGGTACCAAGCCTGATTGGATGGGTTTGGTTTTGTCAACTCAAAACTAATACTGTAAGAATGAGTTTGTTCAACTACATCATGGTACTGGGCCCTGGTGTATGTTCAGTCAGCCCGGTCTCATCCCCAAAGCGTCATATAGGTCAGGGGTTCTCAAACATTTTGGTGCCAGGGACCCCTTTCAGGGGAAAAAAAATTCCAAGGACCCCCCTCATATTTATAACAGTTATTGAGCACAAAGTTAATGTGTGAGCGGCAAATGAAATATTTTTGCACAAAATGAATGGTCTCCACCCAGGGTACTATGCAGGAATTTCTAAATAGCCTACTGAGGTAACGAAAGTGATCTTGCTAGGAATCACTTAGGATCCCTCACTTAGGAATTTTTGATGTTCTTGATGTTCTACACATGTGCATTTTAAGGTGTTTTAAGGCCCCACAATTGGATAACTATAGATTTAGTAGAAGCATGTCAGTCAGTGGCATACATTTTTTTTTCAATCAATTTTTTTTTGTCAAGATGTCACGAAACACAATCACATATTCCAATCAGGAATGGCCTTAAAAGAGAAATGTTTCAATAATTAGGCCTATTCTGCACACAAATAAAGCCCATAAGCCTATAAATACAATGATAATGGCATTATGTTTAATAGGTGCGTGTGTTGTTAATTTGAGCTACTGTAATTAGCTAAAAAAAACATACAGTATATGTTAAATATATGAATCCATAATGTTAATCTCATGGGCACAGTATGTTTCTATTGACCTGCTTTTTCCTTTGTTAAAGTTGAGCTTGATTAATACTTTGCAAACTGATTGTTTCAGTCGTTTTTTTAAACTTTTATCTAAAACAGCTGTTTAGTTTATGTTAATTAAGGCCTACATCTTATCTCGCACTTTATGACCGTTGACTGAAACGTCGTGCGGGGAACTTTGAGTTCACTCCGACTCAAACATTTTGACATTGACGAGCTATCGTTGTTAGTCTGCTGAAGCACCTCAGACGAGAAGGTCAGTATCATCGCGATGTGCAACCTTGCAACCTCAGTTGTGGGTACGGCCCTGTCACTATGCACTTTTATTTTGATAATGATCAGACTTCTAATGTCAAATCTACAGTAGCAGTGCTAGAACTGACTATTGTGCGCGCACGCGAGACGCCGGGGCGCAATTACATGGGAATTTTTCCTCAGCAGTGGAAACAGGAATACTCTTATTTATGGTCATAGATAAGACAAGAGTGCATCATCCGAAACGGTAAAGTGTCCATTTTTTTATTTGTGTATAGGCTACATTATAAATGACTACAAAATGTCATGCCTTTTAAAAATACAGAAAAGAACCGGATGCGGGTTCATGCCGTCTCTCTGTCTCCTTTCTGGCGCACGTCCCGCAAAATCAACAGCAGCGAATAGTCTACTTGACGCAAAGACATAGATTATCTATCTATAGAAAACTTTAAGTGTCTACTTTGTATTGTTTTATGTTAAATGCTTTATATAAGTTAAACAGCATGTTTTCAGATGATAAAGAAAACATGACTCATAGCATGGAAAAAAACGTTAGGTTGTAAATTATTTCGCGGACCCCCTGGCTTTAGCTCGCGGACCCCCAGGGGTCCGCGGACCCCACTTTGAGAACCACTGATATAGGTGACACCCTTTAGCGTCAATATGAGACGCAGATATATATGGGCCAGAAGGCGCCTTCTAGTGGTCTAACCCTAATCCTGCCCCAGACCTAAACCTACCCATAACCGAAGCGTGTTATATTGACGCTAAAGGGTGCCATGTGCATCGGATTTGGACGCAATGTCAAAAGTGTCACCTATATGACGCTCTAGGATGGAATGCGTTGGGTCAGTTTGTTTGTTTTGGGTTTGAGTTTCCGCTGTCCGCCTGCCCACCTAGTTAGTTTCCATGGTTACTGAGTATGTTACACACCTGTTTCAGTTTCTGTTGGTCAGCTACCCTCTGTATTTATAGTCCTCGGTTCTTTGTTCGGTGTTGACGTTATTTTATGTGGTTTTACATTTCTGTAGTCCTTGTTTCTCCTCCGTATTCCTTGATGGATTTACTATTAAAGACTGTTTATTTGGTTTTCTTTTGCATTGTGTAATTTATGCAACCATGTGTTGGATCTTGGATGTTGTAATTTAAGGATGCATTGTGCTGAACTTTGTAAAAATAAAACCAAGATGGTGGATGCGGAGACTGTAAATAATTAGATTAATAAAGAGATTAATAAAGATAATAATCAAATCTAAATACATTATATCTAAATAATTATATATTAAAAACTGTTGATTTAAAAAGTATTGATTCAATCTAATCAATCAAATTAAAAGAGTATTTACATTTACATTTAATTTAGCTGACGTTTTATCCAAAGTAGGGCTGCAACTAACGACTATTTTAATAGTCGACTAGTCACCGACTATTGAAACGATTAGTCGACTAATCTGATAATTTTTACATTTTTCTAAAATTTAGCATGAATTGCTTTTATTCTGTGGAAAATGATAGTAAACACAAGAAAGAAGGGGGTACTTCATTGAAAAATGGTAAACGTATTGACTTCCATGTTATTTGCCCTATTTTCCGCACTTTAAGGCGCACCTTCAATAAATGACCTATTTCAGGTATATGAAACATTTTTCATATATAGGGCGCACCGGATTATGAGGCGCATAAGATACTGCAGTCACACGTTTGACTGGGTTTGCGACTTTGCGTTATGCATCAACTAGATGTGCTAAAGGGAATGTAGTGCGCGGCGCCGGAGCTTGTGAGGCGTTTATTAGCTAGTGTGAGCGCGCTGGGGGCGTGCACGTAACTTTTGCAGCCTGGACTCATATATTGCGGCGGCTCGTCAGCAACAGCTGGCTGTTATGAATGAGAGTGTGAGACGACCCGGTTACTATGAACGGGGAGCGCTTTATGAACGTTCTGTGACGCGCGAGTAGCGCCGGGGACAGTGTGTCTGTTAAGAGTGAGCGCCCGTGAGCGGGAGACACACATAACCTGATTTATACGAGGTTGAACTGGCCGTGTGACAAAGCAGGCGTAAGATGGGCACGAGCGCGAGTTCGCGAGCGAATTTAATAACACGGGGCGTTGTTAACTAATTGGTCCATATATAAGAAGATCCGGATTATAAGGCACACTGTCGTTTTTTGAGGAGATTAAGGCTTTTAAATTCGCCTTATAGTGCGGAAAATACAGTAAATCTTACCGAGGCGAGTCAAACTCCGTTTTATTCAATCAACTGTCCGACGTGCTTTCTTTTTAAATGTTCGTGCATCACCGAGGTGCTGCCGTGATAGCAAGGACTGCTTTTCATGATACAGGCAACCTTTTTATTCACCGTATCCAGGCTAAAATGCTCTCAAACTTTAGATGTTTTGGTACGTGCAGCTGTTGCGTTGGACACTGCCATTTCTGTATGTTATGGCTCAGCAGAGAAGCGAATGTGCTCGGTCGAAAAAAAAAAAAAAACATGTCTGGCGACAATTCGACCATGAAATTCATTGTCGACTATTTCTATTATCGATTTTTGTCGACAATGTCGACGAATCGTTGCAGCCCTAATCCAAAGTGACTTACAACTGCTACATATGTCAGAGGTCGCACCCCTCTGGAGCAACTAAGGGTTAAGTGTCTTGCTCAGTGTCTCCAGGTCTCTCACACCAAAGGCATGTGTCTTATCCACTGCGCCATCACACAAATATTATTTTATCTAATATTTTTGTGTGCTCTGTATTTCTAGGCTCATCACAGTATTCCATCGTTAACTCAGTTTGTGCGGTGCTGCCCATGTAGAACGTTCAAATATCAAAACTTGTGAGATTTTCATTTTTGCAAAAAAGCACATTAGGTTTTTGGAAACCTAATTTTATCTTCTATAAGATCAATTCATGATTCAGACTTTATCTGATGTGTTAATGAAGATAACATTTCAAGCTGTCTGCAAACTTTTTTAGGTAATGATCTGTAAGAATGGATCTTTATTAATACCAGTCATTGTTTCAAGTAACTTTTTTTGACATTTGTGTTTAAAGTGTTTTATTTCTACAATATATGGTGTAAAAACGCCTTAGTGCTGCCCTCTTCAGGTTGAACGGTGGCTACTGCAGTTGAATTTTCCTATTGGATGTTAGCGGTTCTTTGTGACGTACCCAGGTTTCAGCTCACCACGCTCTTGGTACCAGTTACGCCCTTGGCAGTATAAAAACAAGCTTGTTTCGACAAAACCACTGTTGCGGTTGGAATTGTCAGTATTGAAAACGATCAGGATAGAGTGTTTTAGCATCTATTTCGTCCCCTCTATCTCCGCACTTTTTCAGCATTTTTCAAAGATTGCCAGTGGGTGGAGTCAGGCTCTGACCAGGGGTTTAGTTACCCTTTAAACATAAGCACTTAGCCTTGCATTTTAAACCAGGTTATACATTTCAAAACAGTCCACTCAATAGTCATTTGCGAATTGGTAACTAATTTGTACGATTCTGTACCATCTCAGTTGTACATTTTTGTACAATCCTATGAAATTTGCACCTCGTAAAACGAGATCTGGTTGATCTGCTTGCTAGTGTTCCTGGTGGGAAATTATGAGATCCCATCCCAATGCCATCATTTTTCTTCTTCTGCGACTTCACCCACATGCCATTAGGGAGGTTTTGCATCCCAGCATCAAACGGCTTTCTTTGCCTAATCTTGTTTGAAGTCTTGAGAGACAGTTTTCAACTGAAGTTTTCCACGGTACTTTGCAACATCAAAGCTCAGCGAGGTTTCAGTGCTTCAGAGGTAGAGGAACACATGGCAGTAACGCTGATGATCCGTCAGGAACAGGATTGGTAGCGCTGACCAAATTAGCTTTGTGGTGTGTCACTGCTCCAATAGACAGGGTGCACGTCTACGGTCTGGTGTTTTTGCTCTGGACTTTCAAAATCTACAATCTCAATTGGGATAAATGTCTAAAGTTTTAAAGAAACACTCTGTGAGTTTGCTTAAAGATAACTGATTGCATTTAATGGAATAAATTACCTAAAAGAATACCCAGGTTTGACCAAACCAACACTAATCTTATGAATGAAATGATTGGCAATTTTTATTGGTCAATATTAACAAAGACGAGACAAAAATGCTGATTATTACTATAAAAATGAATCTTAATTAACAATATTTACCGGAAAAACTGCACCATAAGAAATTAATAACTGTGTTTTGAAGAAAAATCTATAAAAAAATATGATTATTTTAAATAATACGATTTATACACACCATTCATGTAATATTAGGCTTGGGGCTATGCGATATGAAAGAATAAAATACTATGACAATTGTTTTTATTATCAATATTGCAATTATGATTGTAATTATGAGTTTGAAACAATATTTCCTTACATACTTACCTGTCTATGTGGGGTTTTTTTGGGAGTTCAGGAAAGCCATTCAATGTCCATAGAAGAGAGAAAAAAAATAACAACAAGAGAAACTTCTAGAGAAGAGCGTTTTGGTAAATATCTGCACAGTATTAGATATTCATTACTTATGTTTGAATAAATCTGTCATGAAAACAAGTTATTATAACCACCTTTAAAAATATGTGTTTCAACAATGCATTGGAGTAGAAACAAAGTTTAATCATTAAAAAATCAATATAAAAACTTCACCTTATGTCCAATTTAATGTTTTTATTAGTGCTGTCACATTGAATAATCACATTTAACATAAGAGTGTGTAAATGTGTATACTTACATACATGCATAAATAGACACACAAACTTTTATGTTAGATGTGGTTAATCGCGACTAATCAATTTAAAAGCACTAGTTTATATTCAAGCTTTTCTTCAAGTGTTGATTATTAAGTATATTTTTGATTTTTGGATTAATGAAAACTTTGATTTTGGTTTCAGTGTTGTGTCACTTAATTAATACATACAACATTTGAATATTTGGTTACATTTAACTCTTTTTCTCAACTAAAATTTGTCTATCAACTGAAATTAGATATAATTGAATGTATGAATATTACATGAGAAGGATATTTTTGTCACTGGGTCAAACATATAACAATAACATTGTCTCAACCAGTGAACTAAAAAGACAATTTCTGATGGATGTTCACCAGGGACGGTCAAGCTCCCAAAAACGTATCATTGTGTAAATCAAGGCATAATTGTCAACCGATGACTCTATTAAAAAGCTGAATATGACTGTATGGACCATAACGGGATGCCCGAGACATCCAGAGAGAAACTATATGGCAATCAGCGACATTTACCAGAAAGCCTTAGGCCGTGCTGCTTGAACAATGAGCTAAAATGTGTTGATGGCCAAAAGATGTGTACCCAGATTACTCCATTAGCACTGATCACTGTTTTGTGCTATGTTCTTATGTCCAATGTGTTCTGACAGCCCACTTTCTCCAAACTCAGGCCATGAATAATGAAACAATCAAGTTGGCTGCACTCGAATCGATGCAGGTAACGTGCTAACCAACAAAGTTGAAATAAATAAATAAACTGCCTGCTCTGATTGTCTCACAGCATGCATTTAGTTCCCTGCTTCAGACACATTCAATGGCAATGTGATTAGAGGGCCTTGAATAGCCTCTCAGTCAGAGGTTCCCTTCATTATGTGTGTGTTAAGGTGGCTGAGTGGAGGTAGAGAGGTGACTGCCGGACTTTGTTCTTTCCAGAGTTTGTGCATTAGCCACACTAAAAATCTTCTAGTCTACAGATTTGGTTTGCTATGGATGGAAATTCAATGACACTGGTTCAGATTCCACTTAAAGGGACAGTTCACTTTGAAATGCATGTTTGGTTTGTTTTGGCTTACCTCAAGGGCATCCAAGATGTAGGTGTCTTTGTTTTCACAGTATTTTCAATTTTGATATTTTTAGGTCAAACCGTCTTAAAATGCAGATAATGCAGGTCTATGGTCACCACCTCATAGAGCATGCACAGAGAAGTCCAAATTAAACAATCCGCTCGTTTCGTGTCTTAGGCCATCAATGTGTACTTACATTTACGTCATTAAATCATGTTTAATTTGGACGTCTCTGTACATGCTCTTTGAGGTGGTGACCATAGACCTGCATTATACTGTATATGACTGACAAACAAGAACGGTTTGACCTAAAAATATCAAAATTGAAAATGCTGTCTAGGAAAACTCCAGGTATCGCACATCGGATGCGCACTTTTTCATCAGTGTATGGCCAGCAATATTGTTATGTTTAATGACATAAAATGAAGATAATGTCTGTTCTATGCTATTAATGTACTGTACAATTAAATACTATCGTTCCTGAGTCTGCAGTCTGAAAACTTTACCTCAGAGCATCCGTTAACTGAAAGAATTGAGAATCTCACCTGAAAAATCCAATAACATCAGCAATTGTCATTTAAGCAGCTGATTTTCTGTAAATGAATGCAAAATAAATGTATATTGCAGCATAGAGCGAAGTCAGGATCCATCAGCAACGATTTGAGACAAAAATAATTTAAATTTTATATATAACTATGTAAATGGCGCTCTGTGGCGCAGCAAGATTTTTAACACGGTCCTGAGCCGTCGCTGGGCGCCGCGGACAGACGCTGAATGGCGCCGCCGGTGTGTGTACACTCATAGAGCTTAATGTGTTCGAAATTTTAAAGACGTCTGACGGTTCAGACATCTGAACCGTGCTTTAGTGGTTTATATCGTCTACACAAAAACATAATAAAAAAATATAGCTGCGAGCAGCGATTGCGGGCCCAAGCCGGTGGCACCGCAACCCCGATGCCTTTAGTTACCCAAAGGCACCGGGATGGTGGTACCGCCGGCTTTGGCGCTTTATCGCTGCTCACATCTATATTTATATTTAATATAAAGCCGGTGGCACCGCCACCTTGGTGCCTTTAGGGTTATTCTGTACGACGTGTAAAAACGTAACCCCCGCTTTGACTATCAAAAAGAAGTGTATTGTAGAGCTTGCATCAATGCGGACTCGATGCGCTGTAACTCCATGTGGCTTTAAGCGCATCATTCTCCACTCGGGATGCGCATAAGCGTTTTGTGCCACACTGTACTGAGCCTTTCATATCATAATGCAGTGACGCAATGACAGATTATTAATTGCCTTTCTTGTTCTGTTCTATCTATTATATGTTGATAATAGATAGGACAGAGCACTAAAAACCTCAAACAAAGCACTAAAAACTTAAGCTGTTTGCTGTGTAGTCTGAGAATGAGCTGTTTGATTTGCACCCTCTTCCTCTTCACTGTCCTCCATAAAAACCAGCTATTCAGGTCCATGTTGTTCTAGAAAGTTTGTATGTTGCTGCCTCAATTAACATCTCTGCTATACATTTAAAACATGGCTATATCTAAAATAATTTATTTTTTTGATTTTTGTTATCTTGTTTTTCATGAATATTTTACAACAATACAAAGAGCAATGTGTATTTTCCATTAATATAGTTTGTAATGGCTTTTTTTGTCATAGATTATAATCATATATTTTTTGGATTTGTTATTTATCTTTATAATGAAGTTGTCTGTATTAAGTAGATTGTGTTTAACACACACAAGAGTGATTTATTAGTTCAACACATAGTTATAGAAATTCTACTTTATCTAAAAAAAACCCTGCACTTTATACACACACACACACACACACACACACACACACACACACACACACACACACACACACACACACACACATAAATACATGTAAATAAAAATCAAAAAAAAAAAAACATCAAATGTGTTTTTAGTCAGAGTATTATTTTATACAGAAACAAATATTTGTAATTCAGATAAGAATGAAGTTAGTGTTTTAAAATCTTAAGGAAAACAAATATATTGAAATATAGCACATGAATTTTAAATTCATTCAACTTCAATTACAAATACAATCTTACTTTTATTTAAAGCAAACTATACATTTAAAAGATGGGGGTTATATGCCTATTTTGTCATTTAAAAATATTGTTATGCAAAATTGTTATGCAAAAAGACAAGGACTTAGAGACAAGGACTTGTAGGAAAAATCGCAGCCAGCCACACACACACACACATAAACACAGACAACAGCCCTCCCCTCCCCACACAGACACACACACCCACACACACACACACACACAGAGAGAGAGAGAGAGAGAGAGAGAGAGAGAATCGCAGGGGAAATAAATCCATTCAAACTACAATATCTGACTTTCTGTTGCTCAGAGCGAATGACTTTAAATTGGAAAGTTGATCGGCTTGACGAGAACAATATACGTGGTAAGTTTTGTAACTGTAGGTAAATTGAGCAAAGTTATAACACACTTTATGTGTCCTTTTTTAGTCATAAAATTCATTTCCTCGCCACGGCCAGACCGTTCGAGATATCAAAAATCCGTCCGGAATTGAGCATCCTCAATGTCTTGACTTCATGCACACCGAGTTTGGTTGTGATTGGTAAACACATGCATTGTGATTTGATGTATTTCTCCTAGGACAATTATTCAAACAACCCATAATTCATAATTCATAAATAACTTCCATTTGAACTGTCATAAAACTTAGAGCACGAAAGTTGTTTGGCCTGATGTGATCTTTAATTGTACCGAGTTTCATATTAATTCATGCAAGTGTGTTTGATTTATGGACAAATTTTTGAATCCCAGTCCAGGGGGCGCTGTCGAGCCGCCCTGCCACGCCCGGTTACCAGCTTCAGCCCGGCCCTGATGGCCATGGGTTCTGACCCGTGTGCAAAGTTTCAAGAGTTTTAGAGGATGTTAAGGCCCCCGAAAATGCCAGAGAAGTTGCACACAGCAAATAAAGGGTTAAAATTAACCTGACAGGCGCCCCTCCTCTCACTCACACAGAGAGACACTGAGAGACTGGCAAAATTCTGAGATTTTCTCTACATTCAAACAAACATATCTGACTTTCTGTGGGTCCTAGCTAATGAGTGTCAATTAGAAAGTTGTCCGGCTCGAGGAGTACAATATACATACTGATTTTTGTAACTGTAGATAAAACTAACAACCCCACTTTTGTCAAAAGGTGGCGCTACTGAGCCCTCACCACACCCGTTTCTGAAACGTTGCACATGTCTACTGGCTAATAAATGTGATGTGTCTGTCGAGTTTCATGCAATTTGAAGCATGCTAAGAGTCTCAAAAGCATCCTAAAAGAATGGTAAAGTTTGATGCGTTGCCACGGCAACAGTTTCAAAGATATCAAGAATCCATTTACAGGTCTTCATCTGCCATGTATTTGCATTATACAGATGAAGTTTGAAGCAAATCGAGTTAAAATTAGAGGGTGATTTCAAAGCATTTTGAAAATGACACACTTCCTGCTGCCAGTTGGTGGCGCTATAACTTTGACTCACAATAGTCACATCCATGTGATCGTCCTCTTACAGCGAACACACTGCTGAAGTTTCATCAAGATCGGTTGATGTGTGCTGAAGTTATGATACACTTCCTGTTTCACGTTTCTCGCCATAATTTTGTTTCCTCGCCACGGCCAAACCGTTCGAGATATCAAAAATCCCCTCGCAAACTTTCATCCTCAATGTCTTGACTTCACGCTGACCGAGTTTCGTCGAATTTGGATCAAAGCTCTAGGAGGAGTATTAAAAATTCCATTGCGAGTGTTTTACGAACAACCCTAAATAGCCGACTTCCTGTTGGGCTGGGGTAAAAAGTAAAAGCACGAGGTATAGATGAAACGATGAGATCAACATGTGTACCGAGTTTCATATTATTACATGCAAGCGTGTTTGATTTATGGACCAAGTGTTCGGACCCCGTTCCAGGGGGCGCTGTCTAGCCCCCCTGCCACGCCCGGGTACCATCTTCAGCCCGGCCCTGATGGCCGCGGGTTCTGACCCGTGTGCAAAGTTTCAAGAGTTTTTGAGCATGTTAAGGGCCCCAAAAGTGCCCGAATAGTCGTATAAATAATAATAATAATAATAAATATAGCTGCGAGCAGCGATGGCGGGCCCAAGCCGGAGGCACCGCAACCCCGGTTCCTTTAGTTACCTAAAGGCACCCGGGTGGCGGTGCCGAAGGCTTTGGCCCTTTCATGATTAAATGTTAAAACGGCTTGCCATACTCTGTCATTTCGACTAGTCACAATTATGTTACAGATATCTTAAATGATAATACAAACTATCCAAAGTGTAACGACTAGACAGAAAGACTTTGTTGATATCTACAATGTTAATTCCGGACAGGCAAACTTAGCTTTTAAATGTTAAAAGGGCTTGCCATACAGGGACGTAGGCTCAGAGAGAGGCTCACCATATTCAGACCAAAATATCTGACTTCCTCTTGGTCCGAGCTAATGACTATGTATTAGAAAGTTGTACGGCTTGAGGAGTACAATGTATATACCGATTTTTGTAACTGTAGATAAAACTAACAACCCCACTTTTAAGTATATATATGGTGCCTTTAGTGTTATTCTGCACGACGTGCAAAAACTTAACCCCCGCTTTTTTAAGTATATATATATATATATATATATATATATATATATATATATAAAGAGGGTTATTCTGCACGACGTGCAAAAACTTAACCTCCGCATTGACTGTCGAAGAGAAGTGTGCAGAAGAGCTTGCATCAGTGAGGGCTTTGCAAAATATATATACATACAAACACACACACACACACACACACATATAAATGAGGTTAGTGTTTTACAATATTAAGGAAAGCAAATGTATTGAAATATAGCACATTAATTTTAAATTCATTCAGCTTCAATTACCAATTTGTAGTTTACCAATTTATCTTACTTTTATTTAAAGCAAACTATACATTTAAAAGATTAGGGTTATATGCATATTTTGTCATTTAAAAAAATACAAAATTGTTATGCAAAAAGATAAGGACTTGCAGAAAAAATCTACAGTCAGCCACACACACACACACATAAACGCAGACACCAGCAACCCCCCCCCTCCCTCTTCCCCATACAGACACTGATAGAGACAAGATACACATCCAAACTGCAATATCTGACTTTCTTTTGGTCTGAGCTTCTTACTGTTAATTAGAAAGTTGATCGGCTTGACAAGAACAATATACGTGGCATGTTTTGTAACTGTAGGTAAAACGAGCAAAGTTAACACATTTTATGTGTCCTTTTTTAGTCATAAAATTATTTTCCTCGCCACGGCCAAACCGTTCGAGATATCAAAAATCCGTCCGGAATTGAGCATCCTCAATGTCTTGACTTCATGCACACCGAGTATGGTGGTGATTGGTAAACACATGCGTTGTAATTTGATGTATTTCTCCTAGGAGATTTATTCAAACAACACATAATTCCCAACTTCCATTTGAACTGTCTTAAAACTTAGAGCAGAGATGGGCGCAGGTCACGCAAGTCTCAAGTAAGTCTCAAGTCTTAACCGTCAAGTCTCAAGTAAGTCCCAAGTATTTTTTTTGGGGGGGGGGGGGGCAAGTCAAGTCAAGTCACAGGCTATGTCAAGTCAAGTCAAGTCTTGTAGTAGGTTAAGTCAAGTGCAAGTCAAGTCACCTTATTATTTTAATTTTACATGCAGAATCTGATCTTAATAAAATGAAAAGACAAGATAAGTATTTGCCAGTAAATTACAATAATTTGCATTGTAAATACTCATGTTCAGTAAAATACACCATGGAATCAAACAAAATTGTAACTTCATAAAATTATTTATTTTTCACTTCTGCCAACAGTGTGTTTGAAATGTTTTAAATTTTCAACATTGAGTCCATAAAACAAATAACAGCTTAACATCCTACAGACTCTCTGAACACCTTCCTCTCTCTCAAACACAGTTTACAAACAATATTAAACTTTGTTACATTTCTCCTCTCTCTCTCTCTCTCTCTCTCTCTCTCTCTCTCTCTCTCTCTCTCTCTCACACACACACACACAGTGGCGGTTCTAGACCATTTCAACTGGGGGGCCAAGCTGGGGCCAGTTGTACTGTTAGAGGGGCCAGTTACATTTAGACCTTATCATTTTCTGCACTGCACTGAATGCATAAATAAGCAAAATACCATGTTTATAATTATCCAACAATTTGCATTTGCATTATATTTTTACATTTGCATTACATATATCAGTCTGTATTTGAATTTCCATTTTATTTTTTTACATTGAATATACAGTATGTATATATATATATATATATATATATAATTTTTACAAATTAATCTACGATTTTTGTGGGGTTTTTTTTTTTTTTTTTGCAAAAAGATCAGCAAATTATCCTCTAAACTGGCCTTTTTAGGGGGCTTTCCTCTCAGGGTGAATGAGCTTTTTTATAATTGTTTTTTTCCTGACATCTTTGAAAGACAGAAGCAATAATTAATGCATCCTTGGCCAGGATATAATTATAAAATATGACATGATTTTAAAAGTGACCTATAATATCGACTATGCAATACACTTTAATTTATCTAGTGCTAATAAAATTATTAAGCCTATTTGGAGAGAGAGATGTTTATAATGTGACAATATGTCAGTCATCGTGATTCGTGTAATAAGATGACTAGGCCTAGACTACTTGTTCTGAGCAGGTGTTGTCAGTGAACAGGCTGTAAAACTGTTGTCTAAGTTACAGACTGATACTAATTAAATGGGAAACGAATCGATTACCTAACGTAACCTCGGTTCTCTCTAGATGAGGGAACGAGCATTGCGTAAGCTAGCTTACGCTACGGGAAAGATTCATCTTACATCAGTCAAGTTGTCATAGTTTTTGTCAAACAAGTTGTGAATTTGTTGTAACATTAAAACAGGAGATCATGACTTACTCCGTGCTCCAAGTGATGTTCGGAGCTCCAGTGATTAGTTTCATCTGTGGGACGGGTGAAGAAACTTTCGGAAGATGTTGTAACAGAATCATATGAACAATTCCAGGATATGCTTTTTTTCATTGGTTGTTGCGTTAAATTTTACCCAGATACAATAGTGCCCTTTTCTGATTGGCTATTAAGTAGCACTTCTCTTTTTTTGATTGGCTGATGCGTAGCAGGGTCGACTGCTGAACTCCAGGCGAGACGCGCTTGATTCTCACGTGAGAGCGGCGCGGCCAGAGAAATTGCGTATATTAAATATATTATTAATAGTTTTTCCGCATGAGAAATACAATGTGTGACGGGAGTGTGAGACAAAAGACTGAAACGAGTGACTGTCATGCTCAATGCGTGACACACTATAAAAAAAATATTTCACACTGACTCCACATTTAGGGGGGCCACAAGGGGGTCCAAGCTTGTTGTCGCAGGGGCACTGCCCCCCCAGGCCCCCGCCTAGAACCGCCACTGCTCACACACACGCACACACACACTTTCTCTCTCTCTCAAGAAGCAAAAACATGACTGCTAAAGGTTGTATCAGCGATGGCGGGGTAACATCACTTAACATCACGAGTGATATTCCCTTAGGCCACGCCCCCTTGTCTCCCCAAAGTATTATAAGCAATCATGCGCATCCCGTGTGCAGAATGATGCACTTGAAGCAACACCAAGTCACAGCACGCAACGCTTCACATTGAAAAGAACATAGCGAAGGGATGGTATCTATAATCTATGCTTAGTAGGGCTGCACGATTTGGGAAAATGTCATATTGCCATTATTGAGCCAATATTGCAATTGCGATTTGCGACTCCGATATAATAAAATGGTTTCATGAGTCCAACTTGCTTGGTTCTAAAGTAAAATGCACACACAGATTAATGTTTATTTCTCAACTCAAACTAAAAACAACAACAACAACAATAAATGATTGATAACACCTATAATGATCAATAAACCATCAACCAAACCAACATTACAGTGATTCCATCAATTGAAAGCCATCAACTTTTTAAAAAATTATTAGGCTTAAAAAAAATATATAACAGCTTTTAAATTAAGTGAACTTCAAACAATCCCCACATAAACCCATAATAAAAAACATATTTACCTGTGCCCTTCCTGTCTTAACAGGTACAGAAATTGAATAAAGTTATCAAACAGTCTGCGCTGCCTGAATCATAAATTATATATATAATAATCCTTATTAAAGCTACAAAAGTTCTTTACTCAAGATCAGTGAGTAATTTTCTAATTTCCCTTTGTTCTTTTAACTTTACTGAAAGAACGCTTTATTCGCTGCTGGCCCTTTAAGAGCACCCGTTGCCGAGACGCGGATCTCACACGCGCCTCATAGCACAACTCACAACTCTCACATTTTGGCATAATTGTGTGTGCTATTGTTCGTTCAAGCTCGAAAGAGAACTGTTTATTCTGGGCTGGCACACGGTCAGTGCATGCGCATTATGCGAGTCTCATCTATTCTAATCTAGGGCACTCACAGGCAGCTTTTCACTTCTTGTCGTGCAAAATGCGAAAAGGCATTTGAACCAATAAGAGGGGGATCTTGTAACACTAGTCAAAGGATGACAAAAAAGAAGAGATGCTGCGCTAATAGCCCTACTTTGTTTATTTCATTTAAAATCGCGGCATTTTGCGTTATATAATTGCATAGGTTTGAGATCGCTATTACGACTGCGATATAATTAATCGTGCAGCACTAATGCTTAGTGTATTCTAAAGGGCAATAAACTCCACTCCAGCAAGATAGTCATTTTATGCAAATCATAGACCTTTATGCCTTATCTACAAATAAAGTATAATATTGGGAACATTGATCTTGAAGAGAGTGTCGTCGTGTTACTGTCGCAACCGAACGCGACGCGCTAATGCTGATGCATGGAGAATGACTGAGGCGAGATGACTTTCCGTTAACTTTAACTTAGAGACTAAAATATTAATTTTACCACACATTAAGCTATTGAATGACTTTAGAAGTCTTGGAATATAGTGTGAAAACTTGATTGTGCTTTACAGTTTTTTATGCCTTTAGTGGGGCTTAACAAAATAACACAATATGCAGAATGTCGGACGTCACTTATAGGCTAAACTGTTTTTATAGATAAAACTAGGCTATTTACATTCGGCAGTCATGAAAACAAATCTCAGATAACGGTTGACTAGGTAACAATGTGTAATTTTGCGCCGGAGTTCTCCTTTAACTTACATTAGCTAGCTAACTACGAACGAGCTAACCAGATAACATTAACAAATTGACAAGCACTTACTGGGCAGAATATGGCTCTTCAAATGACGGACGAAATTGGAGGTTGTCATCTGACTGTCCGCGATCTTAACGTTGCATGTCTTGCAAAGCGCTGTTCTTTTGCCATCTTGTTGTAAGAAATTCTTGAATCCAAAAGCGACGACGACCCTCGTTATCCCTCCGGCTGACATGTTGATGTGATCTGATGTAAGTGGGCGTGGTGTGCGCGTAAGGTATGAGAAGGCATGACTGATGATCTCTGATCCAGTCATGACAGCGCTATTCTCAGCCTGCGCTCCAGCTGGATCAACTTTATTTTTTTTTTTACATAATTTATATATTTTATATTCAAACTGAAAACATGATGTGATTAACACTCAAGTCATATTATTACATGCAAGTGTGTTTGATTTATGGACCAAATTTTCAGATCAAGTTTATGGACCAAGTTAATTTAATTAATAAACTAATTATATAAAACTATTAATGCACTACAATTAAACTGGTTATATGCCTTTACTTATAAAAAAATAAAAAACTTATTTAAAAAAATACCAGGCTTAAGGCATTTATTTTTTATGCAGGCCATACACACAGGAGTGAAATGGTTAATACCCCTCCCCCTACAAACACACACACATTCACAGACAGGCAAAGACAGCAGGCTCAGATTGAGCAAGACCACATTCAAACAAACATATCTGACTTTCTGTGGGTCCTAGCTAATGAGTGTCAATTAGAAAGTTGTCCGGCTCGAGGAGTACAATATACATACCGATTTTTGTAACTGTAGATAAAACTAACAACCCCACTTTTGTCAAAAGGTGGCGCTACTGAGCCCTCACCACGCCCGTTTCTGAAACTTTGCACGTGTCTACTGGCTAATAAATGTGATGTGTCTGTCGAGTTTCATGCAATTTCAAGCATGCTAAGGGTCTCAAAAGCATCCTAAAAGAATGGTAACGTTTGATGCGTCGCCACGGCAACAGTTTCAAAGATATCAAGAATCCATTCACAGGTCTACATCTGCCGTATGTTTACATTATACAGATGACGTTTGAAGCAAATCGGGTAAAAATAAAAGGGTGATATCAAAGCATTTTGAAAGTGACACACTTCCTGCTGCCAGTTGGTGGCGCTATAACTTTGACTCACAATAGTCACATCCATGTGATCGTCCTCTTACAGCGAACACACTGCTGAAGTTTCATCAAGATCAGTTAATGTATGCTGAAGTTATAACACACTTCCTGGTTCACGTTTCTCGCCATGATTTCGTTTCCTCGCCACGGCCAAACCGTTCGAGATATCAAAAATCCCCTCGCAAACTTTCATCCTCAATGTCTTGACTTCATGCTGACCGAGTTTTGTCGAATTTGGATCAAAGCTCTAGGAGGAGTATTTAACATTCCATTGCGAGCGTTTTACAAACAAACCTCAATAGCTGACTTCCTGTTGGGCTGGGGTAAAAAGTAAAAGCGCGAGGTATAGATGAAACTATGAGATCAACATGTGCACAGAGTTTCATATTATTACATACAAACGTGTTTGAGTTATGGACCAAGTGTTCGTACCCCGTTCCAGGGGGCGCTGACGAGCCGCCCTGCCACGCCCGGGTACAAGCTTCAGGCCGGCTCTGATGGCCGCGGGTTCTGACCCATGTGCAAAGTTTCAAGAGTTTTCGAGCACGTTAAGGGCCCCAAAAATGCCCAAAAGGTTACAAAATAATAATAATAAATAATCCTTAGGAAAACAATAGGGCCTTCGCCCTTTCAGGGCTTGGGCCCTAATAATAATAATCCTAAGGAAAACAATAGGGCCTTCGCCCTTTCAGGGCTTGGGCCCTAATAAAAAAGAGAGAGACAATTATTTTAAAAATTGGTTCCAAATACCATTTTTCACTTTCAAACCATACGGGAGGTGAAAATAGTTGACTAGTCGCCCCAACATTTTTCAAGCAAGCCTAGTTTGTTTTTTTGTATTCAGAATATGGCTTTATTTTTCATATTTTAAGATATTTGTATTGAAAGATGAGATGTGACTCTTAGCGGTCAATGTATGACAAGAAACTGACCAGGTTTTACCAAATGTACCATTTTGAAGATTGCAGTGACAATATTCTTAGTCATTTACAGTGTCAGGCATTTACAGTATTAAAGGATTTGCACTAAAATTGTAATTGAATATGTCATGTATTCATGAAATGCGAGTAGAACAAATTGTTTATAAACCATTCTTACTGAAATGGTTTTCAGACTGCACAATTACATAAGAATTAATAATGAACATTTCACAAACAGTCGATCAGCTTGTGTTTTATGAAGGAGACCGTTCTAAAAAAGAAGAACGTTCCTTGTGCTGACACATCCCTCACACAAACCAATCCTGTACAGCTTTACCCAAATTCCCAATATCTTTGAGCTGTGGCTGGAAACCATCCCGCTTTTCACATCGAGCAGTCAGTCTGATAAACTTTAAGAAAGCTGCCAGCTAAACAATAGTGGATTTAAGCACAGATGCCTGGTCTCCAGACAAATGTTTAGAGATGAGGATTCTAGTAAACATGTGTCAAGCAGG
Organism: Pimephales promelas; assembly: GCF_016745375.1. The sequence goes on along the minus strand of NW_024121299.1, from coordinate 5,705,111 downwards.
GGTTGAATTCAAAGATGGAAATAAAAGTGCTGGATCTATTTGCAAGTGTTTTTTTAATGAAAACAAAACTCAAAATTAACACTTCTTTCATGACAACTCGATATGACAATGTTCTCATACACTACCGTTTCTGTTGCGTGTGAGAAAACGCACCAAAAGCAGAATGAAACCAGATGCCGCTGCAGTGCAATTTACTCTCTGACCATCTCAATCACATGACCACTAAACAGCGCTGACATTCTCAACAACACTGATGGGAAGACCGGATAAAAAGAAGGATACAGTTAGATGGCTTTTCAATCCACAAGTCGTCAACGTTTACCGTGATTTACTGTAGTAACACTAACTGAAGCCATGTCATTCTGCAAGAAATGTGGGATATTTATATTGAATTGTATTAGATTATTAATGTAGACATTAAATGCAAATAAGGAGAAATGGAATACAATTACAGTATTTATTGTTAAGCTACAGCAGTTTTTGTGCATTTGCATTACTGTATTATACCTAATGCTTTAAGCTATTGTTTTTCAATATAAATACCACAAAAACAATATAGTTACTTTTTACCATGGTAGTGAGGTGCAATGCTTGGTTTTGCCTGTGGTTAACATGATCCAAATACTATAGAGGACCAAATTTTATCCTACAAAAATGAGGTTGTTACGATTTTTACAGACTTTGCTGTTTTTGTTAAAGGATTAGTTCACTTTATAATGAAAAATAACTGATTAATTTTCTCACCCCCACATCATCCAAGAGGTTCGTGTTTTTCTTCTGTCGAAAAGCAATTATTCGAGGATTTTTCTCCATATAGTGGACTTCAATGGGGTCCAATGGTTTGAAGATCCAAATTGCAGTTTCAATGCAGCTTCAAAGTCTGTACACAATCCCAGCCGAGGAATAAGGGTCTGATCCAGACAAACCATCTATATATACACACACACACACACACACATATATATATATATATATATATATATAATAAACACACTTTTTAACCACAAATGCTCATCTTACACTAGCTTTGCTATACGCCTTGCATTATGTAATCACGTTGAATGGTTCACAAAGCTAAAGTACAAAGACTAAATAAAACACCATTTACAAAAAAATAAAAAATAAAGGTAAAATAACGACTTTGGAAGTTTTTCGCCCTACCCTATGACCTTTCAACGTGATTACGTAATGCTTTGTGAATCGCTGTGCTAGTGCAAGACGAGCATTTGTGGTGAAAGATTATATATATTTAAATTTTTTTTTTTTAAATGATTGATCGTTTGGCTAGATATAAGAATAAGACCCTTATTCCTCGGCTGTGTAGAGCCTTTGAAGCTGCATTGAAAGTGCAATTTGGTCCTTCAACCCCATTGAAGTCCACTATATGGAGAAAAATCCTGGAATGTTATCCATACATATGATTCCCCTTTGAATTTTTACGCCACCATAAGGCGAGGACGATGCGTATATTCACAAAGATATCTTTTTGATGTTGTATTATTAGGCAGACATGTCTGTGCTCTCGCTCACAGCTTTTTATTGAGGTGGGAACTTTATATTTATTATCAAACTACTTTGTAAAGAAAATAAATTGCACAGCAACATTCATGAGCTGTTTTCAACCTCTGCCCGTAACTTTTATTAATAAAACCGCTTCACTACTGAAAGCTACATTATATTTCTCAGCAATGAGCTGATAACTTTGCTGCAATTAATTAAAAAAAAAAACAAGCTTTACTATTAGATTACACACACTCTCTCTCTCTCTCTCTCTCTCTCTCTCTCTCTCTCGCTCTCAATCTCGCTCGCTGAATCTCTCTGGTTAATTTATACAAATTCATTAACCCTAAAACTGTATTCTGGACAAATGTGGGCAAAATAGTTTTAATTTATTTAAAAAAAAAAAAAAAATACTTCCCTTGAACTGAGTGGTACAAGACTTGGCTACTTTTCCTAAGTTTGCCTCCTGAACACACACAATTTTTTTTTTGACTCAATTCTACAATGTTAAGTGGGTGAAAAAAAAGAAAAACTCCTTAATCTTGTATTTGAGTCAAAAATTGGCACCCATAGAAATGAATGGGAAAACTGTAATTTAGAGCATTCTAAAATAAGCCAAAATAAGACACCAGGTGACAGCAAAGTCACTTCATCTTTAGGTTTTAGCTCTAAGAACTTATTGGAATGATATTTTAATGTAGTTAAAAAGTATTAAAAAAAAAAAGCATAATTTACATAGAAAATATGGTACTTTTTGAAGTAAATAAATTCAAAAATACCCCCAAAATAATAAAAAACACCATAAATGGATACACAACACTTTATCGAAGACAGTGATATAACATTTATAATAAATAAAAATTAGGATCACACCTGAGTCAGGGCTGCAAACTCTCACGCATTGAGCCAATTCTCACGCTCTCACGCCCGATTTCTCACGCTAAAGTGTCAAGCCAGTCGGCAAAATACCTGAAAGATAAGTTTATCTATAAATCCACCAGTTGAGCCACTCGTGATCGACTAGTTTTACCGCAAATTAGCTAAAATATCCTCTAATCTAGTTTAGAGCGATCGTGCATGCTAGACAGATCATGTTGAGCAACTAACGGCGCGGACGCAAAACCAGGACTGGAGTCAAAGCACATTCCTCTCTGCACTCTAAGCGTTCTGTTAGCGAGTCCACTACGGGTTTTCCAGTCTCACTCACAGGAAAAACTGCTCCGTGTTCAATCGGTTTTAAAAGATAATCTTATGTTTTACTGACTGCTCCCCCGACCAAAATACTTTTGTCCTTATTTCTACGCTTGAAAGAAATAAACCCTTGAGTTTTTATTTAGGAGAAAACACCAGATAGCCTAACCATGCTGAACGCGTGAGCAAAGTGCACACGTTTCTCTAAAACACCCAGAACAAACAGAATGCCTATTCTTAAAGTCTTGTGCTGTTTTATGAAGGCAAAAGCCATATCATGGTTTCGTTTTTTTAGTTCATTGGCAAAATATAACGCTAGAGATTTTCATGTTAGTTTATAATCTTACATCTCATATGTTCGGCAAAAGGCGGATTCGAACTCGGGTCTGAGCGCATCAAAAACTCTTTCATGAACTACACGCTCTACCATCTACGCCATTATAGCTGTTCCGTGACGGCCGTGTATTTGCTATAAAGGCGGCTTTAGTGCAAATAGTTTATTTAATTTAGTGCAATTTTATCAGACCAATACCCCCCCTATGCTATGTTATTTAGCTATGCTATGCGTGAATCGGTTTGCTGGGGCTGGTGTCAATAAAAGCTTTTATCGAACTAACAAGGACGTTTTCAGTTCTGAAACTTACAGGATATTCTTATTATATGATGACCTCTTAGATGTCAAAAGCTCAAACAAAATTTGATTTCTCAGTTCATCACCCCTTTAATAATTTTAATAGCATGGCCATTCAAAACCAGGGTCTACCATGTGCGTACTAAAAAGATGACAGAAAATCCTTTTGGGGAATTAATATAAACACATATCGGATACCAGTCCTGTCTAAAGGTAAACATCATTGATATGGTCAAAAGATCACCTGTGTGTGCATTAAGAAATGCAGCCTCAGACAATTTTCTCACTCTGCCGGGCGGAAACGTTGGCAAATTTGCCCACATCCTTTCACCTTTCCCCTCATTCCTCGAAGATTCTCAGCTTGCAGGTGTCAGTCAGAAAGATTCCTTCAGGGTCCTTGCACAATTTCAGTGTTTGTAGATCACATTCTTTGAGCTGGCGTCTTTGGCAGGCTCGAGGGCACTGAGGAAGTGGTACTTGGTTGACAGGATTATGGTGTCAGGTTCACTCAGACTTTAACTTAGTCGATAACTTCATTCAGACAACCTCCACTCCTGTCCTTGCACACTTCCTCTGAGGCTTCTGCTGGCCTGACAAGTCATTTCACTCAAAGCTGTTTTAATGTGCCAGACAAAGTCTATTTCATTACAGTCCTAAATGCTGCCTGCATCGATCGCATCTCTCACCGCTTCCTCCCCCCACTATAGAGCTTGATTTAACAACCTCTACAAAAAAGCTGATATGGTTTGCATTCTTATTAAAATTAGGCCAGAACTTACGAGTAACACATTGCTTACTGGGATGTTGCTTTAGAAAAAAAGACAAACGTTTTTGCCAGTTTCAAAAACTTCATTAAAAAATACAGGATTTCATTAGAACCAGATCAAATTATTATTATTTTTTTTTGTGCGTGTCTGTGCAAAACTCACCATCACGGTTGCTGTGCCAGTAGGGCTGGATGATTAATCGAACAATAAATCGAAACCAAAATTCAGAGCCTATCACCGACGTCATTTTACCATATCGGTTATTTCGTTTTTTGAATCCTATTAATATATCCGCCCACTGTGTGTTAATGTACTTTCCCCTTAAAACATAATTACCGCGTGTGTAGTCATGTGACTCTGCCCTGTCCAGTCTGCGACATTGAAACAACATGAGCCCCTTTCTCACAGCGCGTTGATCCCGGGAAATTGCTAGAACAAACACCTTCTGTGTGAACGCAAACACGACCCGGGATTGGTGCCAGGTTGGGGACATAGTAGCCTAACATTGCCATGTTCAGTTCCGAAACACGCGCTGTGTGAACAAAAGCCGTAATCAATGCATAATCAATAATCAGTTCGCCAGCCGGAAACGGTACGTAATGCGCAAGTTTATGATCAAATCAGAGACAAAAATTGCACAAGCGTGGTTTCTCGAGAGAGATTTCGCAGCTCATAAGCAAGCTATAGACGCTGAGACATGTGACGTGTACCAAAGAAACACGCGGAAAAAAAAGACTGACAAACGCACTCCACAAAGCAGCCTTCGATAACAAAAGCATTTACACAATGATAACAAAATCCTTCAATAACAAAATGCTACACAATATGAATAGGATTCGTTTTTTAGTTTTATACAAGTTATATTTTAGTTTTAAGATTAAAAAATGTAGAAAAAATAACTATTTTCTACATTTTTAACTATTTTGAAATATTTAATAAACATTTAAAAGCTATCTGTGTGTTTCCTTATTTTAGAATCACAAAGATAGGATTATGCACTCTTTCATTAGAAAAAATACATACATATACACCTTGCCAGTGATGTATGAGAAAGACATTTTTTTTTGAATAATCGTTCAATAATCGTAATCGAGTTGATTCGATTAACGTGATTCGATTAATCGCGATTATGATTTTAGCCAAAATCGCCTAGCCCCAGTGGTGGAGGAAGTACTGAATCTCAGTACAAATATCCAGATAAATATTTACTTTAGTAAAAGTAGACGTAACACAATGACAACCATACTTAAGTAAAAAGTACCTGATTTTAAATGTACTTTAAGTAATAAAAGTAAAAGTAATGATGTTCAATAATGATGGAAAAAAATAGTTGTCACCATTTCTGAAACAAGCTTGCAATTAGGCAATATAGCTACACATCATGCTTATCCTTACTATATGTTAATAACTATGTTTGGCAGTAAACGCGATTAATTTATGGTGTAATTCTGAACCTCTTGGCTTGCCATAATCCTAACCAAACGTATATTACACACGGTGCGTTTCCTATGCACGTAAAAACAAATTTTCGCGTATAAATTGCACGATAAACACACTGCGTGCGAGACGCATTTAGTGTGATAGGGTTGATATATCTATGGCAACCAAACGTCACTGGTGAGACAAACGTGCAACGAACGGACGGTCAAATTACGTTTTGGCAGGGGAAAACTGATCAGAAAATGTAACGAAAATGTAACAGAACTTGTAGAAATGTAGTGGAGTAGAAAGTATAATAATTGCTGCAAAATGTAACGAAGTAAAAGTAAAAAGTATGCACTATTTATTAGGGATGCACCGAAATGAAAATTCATGGCCGAAACCGAAAACCGAAAAAGAGGAAACCAAGGCCGAAAACCGAAAACCGAAACACCGAAAGAAATTATGCCAATTATCAGTATCATTGCATTTATGGCTATGACTGTGTACAAACGTTACTAAAATCAAGGGATTGCAATTGCATAAATTAATATAAAATTTTCAAAGAATAAATCAATTACAAATTATGCAAATATTTATTTAGCACAATGCACAGTATAAAATAAAATTCAAACTAAAATGTTTTTGACCCCACTCATGTGTACATTAAATAATAATCTAATGGCCTGCAGAAAGGTTTTAAAATTAAATGTTCTCTCATAAAAACAAAGCCGAGTGCGAACTTTTTCTCATCACACCAGCACCCTTTGCACGTCTAAATTAGTTTCTTACATTTAAAAAATTTAGCATACAATAGCATAAAAAGCCTTTTTAAATGAACAAAGGTCCATGATTAATACAAATGTACATGAAACTTAACGAAACATGTTTAGTGAATGTAGAAAATATTTAAGAGAGCATTAATTTAGTTCTATACATACATGTTCCCATATATTTTTTTTGTAATGTCACAAGTAATAATCTCAGGGTTTACTGGGTTTTACATGATTATTTTTGTATTGGTGGTGGAATACTAAAAAATAAACATTGTCATGTGTTTATCTTTCTTCTTCTCACCGATTTCTAATGGTTAGAGGACAGTTACTTGAGTCGTCCCCTGTCGTTTCAAGGAATAGTACAACGGAGAGCGGGTCCAGTATAAACGCCTCGACCGTTTGGAGCGGTGCGCGCGCTGTTGAGGAGACTCGCGCATACTTTCGCCTGCCTCCGCAGCGCGAGTCTCCACAGTTTATACTTGACCCGCTCGCATCCGGAGTCGTTGTCATGGCGGCGCGCATTGTTTAGAGCAGATATAGGTGGATAAACAAGGCTTCCGTCTCCTCGCGGGTTCAGATTCACTGAAATACGTCCGCACCGCAAACATGTTGCTTCAGACAAGCACGTGCAGGTCGCGGTTTCTGTTTGCGTCATCACAACATTTCGGCCGTATTGTTTCGGTGATAAAAGTCTTTCGGCCGAAAACCGAAAATGCACTTTTGGGCCATTTTCGGCCGAAAATTTTCGGTGGCCGAATATTCGGTGCATCCCTACTATTTATTTTACTTAAGTAAAGTAAAGATACGTGAAAAATATACTTAAGTAAAGTAATAAAGTATTTGTACTTCGTTACATTCCACCACTGCCTAGCCCTATGTGCCAGTGTGTTGCTATGCAGGTTCTAAAAGGTAGTTGCTGACCCAAGTCAAAAGAGCGCACGGCTAATCTTGTCTTAATGGTAATTGGATCTATATAGCTGGCTTGGATCACTAATTCTTGTTCAAGTGTGGAATTTTGTGTCCCCATTTTATCATCAAAGTTAAAAACATTTAGTTAGTAATTTGTAAACAATACTGCATGATTTTTCAGGCATATACATAGAGCTCATCAACGGAAGCTCAACCGTGCATGCTTGACCTACGAGAATCAATGAGGTTTGTACTTGTGCGTCACGATGATAGAATTTTAATTTTAGGGTGAACTATCCCTTTAAGTACAGTATGAAAACAAGCGACGATTTCATTAGAAACACGTTAATAACATCATAGATCAGTCTACTGATCTTTGGCCTGTGAACTTTAGAGAAGCTTTATTCAGCAGAATAATGACTCCACTAAACAAAAGTCCTCAAAGTGCTGAGAAAATTAAGACAGGGTTATTGTTTGCCCTCTTGCCATTTTCCTTTGACCCACTAAAGAGCTTTGTGCAGATTAGCAGTTGATTACCACTGGTGTTTGTGAATACTGGCAATGAGGTTTAAAGGTTGGTTCTGAAGAGGAAGTCTGTGGTGGGCGTACTTAGTGACCTAACACTCTTTCAATGTCTTTTGACAGGGATGATAAATCTTCTCAAACCGGGTAATATGCTAGAATTAGGCAAATGGCTGCATCTCACCAAGGACCTGTACCATGATGGTAGTTGAACAAACTCAGGGTTGCAGGATTAGTTTCAAGTTGACAAAACCAAACCAATCCAACCAGGCTTCGTTGGTACCATGATGATGATCATCAACTTTCTCTGTCAAGTCAGGCTTTGATGAGCCAATCACATGCTGAGAAAGAGTGAAACTCATTCAAAACTCATTGAAATGAATTTAAGTGGCACAATTCACTTATTAAATAAAAGTATTAAAATATTAAAGGTATAGCGGAGGATTTTCTTTTTCCGGGTGGGTAGTCTATACTATTGGTCCACCTAAGTGTCAATCATTCTGGTGATATGTTTACGTAAGGCCGTCGTAGGCTACGTGCTCATCCCTATGTAGTTTTCACTTTCATGCGTATTATGTCGGAGTTACGGTTTCAGCCATTCCTTTGAAAATGGCTGAGGGTCGAAAGAGAAAAAATGTTTACGAAGTGTATGATAAGAAGAGAAAGGCCGCAGAATATAGAAACAAGACCAGAGTGATTTTGGGTGAATATCACACGCTGGCGTGCGCTAAAAGCACAGGTTGGGCTTCTCACTGATGCCGCAGTCGCGAAGATTCTACCAGACAGGTAAAGTTTGTCACACTATTTGGAGAAATTCATTTAAAATCACTAGTAAAAGTTAATGCAAGCTACAATGCTAGCCCTGGCACGAGTCATGCACCGCATAGACACGGTAAACATCTCAATTTGTCTAAAGTAGCCTTTTGACCAAAATGGTATCACGCTGAAATATTCTAAAACCTTCTGTGTTTATTATTACACAAATGCAACAAGCTACTTCTCCATATGCAACTATGTATAAAAATAACGTATTAACAATGAGAGATATTAGGTTAAGGACCAACGTAATAGCACTGCTTATATGTTGCTATGTAACGTAATTGCGATTTGCAAAATAGTTTCCTCAGAACGTATTTCGTGTGATACAGGGTTGCACATATCATGTCTTGAGTCCTCGGTCACTCAAACGATCAGTATAATAAGTAAATAAAACACGGAAGGGCATTTGACTTTTGTCTTTTTTATGAATATTTTTGAGTTAGTTTAGAATTTGCAACATAATTGTGCAAGGCGTAATAGACGTTCCCTCTCGGGAGCAAGAGTGTTGTGTTTGTCCATGTGCATTTTTTTTTAAAATTGGAGAGGGCGGGTCTTCTCTAAAATTCGGAAAGATCCTCCGCTATACCTTTAAGAATTTAAACAAATTTACACAGCAACAAGAAAATAGCTGTCTATGAAAGAGGACAACTAAAAAAAAGTCTCGTTACTGTATATCAGTGCAAGTAAAAGTTGTGAAGTTAGTTTATACAGTTGATAAAGATATAGATAGAATTGAACATTTTAAGCTCATATATGTAGTCATTTTATAGCTTGATTTATTGATTCTAAAGCGCATTTATAGTCTTTATATACGTATTCATTTAAAATCTGCGTAATAATAATTGATGAACTGAAATTGTACATGTACAAATAATTACAGAAATAATTTCTAAATCATAGAAATGTATTTACTAAAAGCCATGATTTTGTCTTTTAAAATCATTTTCTATGCAGTGACCTTTAATTTGGAGTGGAAACAGGTGGAGTGACTTTATCACGTCAGACACTTTGCTCACAGCTGATTGGTCCAAGTTCGGTTTGCAACCTCTTACCTGGACATAACCCTGCCCCGGACCAGGGGTGCGTTTCCCGAAAGCATCGTTTGCCAACTATGGTCGCAAGTGCCGTCGTTATCAGCATAGTTCAACGAATCGGTGTTTCCCGAAACCATCGTTCCAACGAACATTCGGAAACAGCATCGCAAAGTTGTGTGGTTTGAACGACAGCTCTCGACCTATGGTTAGAAGCATCGTTTCTATATTTCATGACATTTGGAAGTAATAAATCCTTATCTTGAGTAAAATAAGCAAGCTGACATTCAGTACAACCGGTGCCTTTTATTCAGCATACATAAAAATGGAATTTACGTCTTTTAGTTTTTCAAAAGATTTGAAGTAACGTGCTTGAAGAGTGCGCACGTGCGAGCGTGCTCTACAATGTAAGAACGAGCCAAATATTGAGTCTGGTAATAAAGCAAAACAACTGAGAACAATTAGAAATAGTCCTCAGATGGCATGTCTGTAATTTATATAAAACAAATCTAGCGTTAATTGGATCTCAAACATTCATTAAAAGTAGTTATTACTCCACCATGTGCGAAACCAACGTGGTTGAACGATACTTTGCGACAGTGGGTTTCGGGAAACATTCGTGACTAGCTAGTTGATTTTTCCAATGATGCATCGTACTATGATAGTGAAACAGTGAACTACGTAGTTGTACGGGAAACCAACGCATTCTCATCCTTTAACGTCATATAGAACGCTATATGACAAAACGGCGCTATACTACGCATATCGGTAATATAACACGTGCTGTGAGGGCTAAGTTTAGGTGTGGGGTAGGGTGTGCGTGTCATATTCCCGCTAAAGGATTTATAACGTCTTGGGTTCGCGTGTTATATTAACGATAAAGGGTGCCATGTGCGTAGTATAGCGCCGTTTTTGCATATAGCGTTCTATATGATGTTAAAGGATGAAAACGGGCTGGGGAAACGCACCCCAGGTTAGCTGTGGAGTGTAAGTTACTATGGCGATGAACACTGCTAAAAGCCAAACCACTTTCATGGTGCCTAAAACCCAGGGTTGGCGCAAATTAAATTGAAACATATCTGGCTAGCCACCTAAACCGGCTTCATGGTATATAAGTTTAACTTTGAAAATTTTAAAAACTGATTGGATTCATTGGTCGTTTTAATTGGTCCTTTCTGTATCTGACATCAAGTTTATAAGTTTAATTTTATCAAGTGTTGTAAGAAAAGTCTATAAATCTCCACCTTCAACACCCCCACACGCAATTTAGCTTATACTAGCCGAGACTCCTTCTTTACTGGCTGGTTATATATTTTCTCAAATATGTATTTTGGATAATTTTTAACCCAAAAAACTACATACTACAGCTTTAAATGAAATATTACTGAAAAGTCTTACTTACAAAATGTTATTATTTAATTAAATCAAATAACATAGACCCCAAAGCATTGTTCATTTGTGTGCGTTTTACTTCTGAATCTTAATTAATTACGCTACATATATGCTACTACAAATACACAGATAGCATATGTTTGTTATTCCAAATAGCATTACTGATCAGAATAAATTTTCTCTTTAGTGTTTAGTTAAGAGGTTTCCCTTACATGATACTGAACACGCGCCTGTTTCCTTAACCAGAGGGAGATGACAACATAAACAGATTTCTGATCTCAGAGGCCCAGATGTTTTCATCACCTTTCCTATCCTCAGCAGTAATGAGATTTCTCGTTGCGTAAATGAGCAATTTCCAATACACCTTTATGGTCTGTTTGTGAAGGCCTCGGGATCAGGGTCTTTCGACCTTACACCTGAAAGTTGGAAATTGAGGAACGAAGCAAAGCTCTCACTTACGGCAAGGGTCTTCCTGTCTCCAACATGTGAGACAAAACGGTAATGAAAGAGCGCTTGGAGAGGCACTTGGCTGTAATTGCAAAGGTGGGAGATGGAAATCAGTAAACAAAAACAGAAGCGGCAACTTGTCATTCATTCATGTTCTGTCAAGGCGTTCTCTATCCTATTAGCATCATATTGTAAGAAGATGGAGAAATGTTCACAGTCGGGATGAAATATGAGACCTAAAACAATGAGCTTGTCCCTATTCTTGCACCCCATTTCCATTTTCTTCATCAAATGTGTCATATGAACAGTCTTGAAATAGCTTTGAATTTGAAATAACACCAAGACAAGCTAGTGCCTATGAATACAAGAGTAATGATGCCAATAGAGGGCAATTAGAGTTGCTCACAATGACTTCATTTTCTTCTGGTTCATTTCTCTTTAACTCAAAGTCTGTTGCCAATGATATGCACAGACCTACTTCCTCCAGGTATGTCCATTTTATTTCCATTTCACCCTGTCTGTCATTACCACAACACTCTAGTATCAGCCTCAGACGACACACCAATGGACTGTTTGCTGATCGTCTGATGTATTTTACATGCAAAACTGGTACTTTGTTGAACTAGTAAGCTCTAATAATCAGGGGTGTGTTTACGTAACTCACTGCTTAACTACTATAGAATGATGCTTCGTTGAATAAATCAAATCGAAACCGTAATTTCGCAAATTAGTAGTTTAACTACTTTGGCTAGTGATGTCACGTAGGTGGTGGAGTAATAACTACTTTTAATGAATCTGTTTGAGATCGAATTAATGCTAGATGTTCTGCTATAAATAACAGACATGGCATTTAAGGACTATTTCTAATTTTATTCAATTATAGACTTGTTCTTATGTTCTAGACTATAGCATGTACACACACACACTCACTTTTAAAAAAATAAAAATTTAAATCTCTTGACAAACGAAAAGATGTAAATTACATTTGTATGTATTATAAATAAAAGATACAGAATGTACCCAGATAGCAAACTGACATTGAATCAACGTGGAAATATGACATCGAAACAACGTTGATCTGACATTGTTTTGCTCATCGAATTAACGTCGAACCAACGTCAGACGCGTCATTCTTTCAAAACTAACGGAAAATCAACTTGAAATCAACGCGTTGTTTCAACGTTATGAAAGCAAACCAATTTTCGATTTTCATTTAGCTTTGAAGAATGCCGCGTCTGACGTTGGTTCAACGTTAATTCGATGAGCAAAATCAACGTTGTTTCAATGTCATGAGAGACGTCGTTTCCACGTTGATTCAATGTCAGTTTGCTGTCTGGGGTACTCAATGTCAGCTTGCTTATTTGCCCCAAGATACGGATTTATTGAGTCCAAATGTCATGCAAACTAGAAACTCTGCTTCTAACCACAACTCGATAGCGTCGCTCCAACCACACAACTCTGCAATGCTGTTTGCGAATGTTCGTTATATGGTTTCGGGAAACACAAACTCATTGAACTATACTGATAACGCCGGAACGTGCGACCATAGTTGGCTAACGATGCTTTTGGGAAACTCACTCCTGATCGGTTGTAGTAAAATCTATCTACATGGCACATTAAAAACCAACACAGTCTCATCCCATGTCGTCATATAACTGACGTCTTGGGACGTCTTTTGACCATACGTCAATATCCGCCTTTTTAGGGCCCCCTTAAACGTCGGTAGATGGCGATCCCGGGCCGTCATACAACTGACGCTTTACCTTTAACGTCAGTTAGGTGACGGGGTAGGTTTAGGGTTAGGTTTAGGTCTGGGGTAGGATCCGATAACCTCATCTACCGACTTTTAAGGGGGCCCTAAAAAGGCGGATATTGACGTGTGGTCAAAAGACGTCCCAAAACGTCAGTTATATGACGTCTTGGGATGAGACTGCGCTGTAAAAACAGTAGTTGCATCCCAAGTTCATAAGTGTCCAACATTTCATAACATCTTGAAATATTGTTTCCATCCAAAGTTGTTCAGTTAACTTGTTCGCAAAATTGGAATATCACATAAAACATTTGCGAATATAGCACCGTTTCCATCCAGTGACTCGAAGAAAAATCGTCAATAATTGGCATTAGATATCACTAAGAAAAATGGAAGTTGGTGCGGTAGGAGAATCCACTGTATAGATATATCATACTTTTTGTAGATAATATATTACTCCTAAGAGTGGGTAGACAAAACAATAAAGACGCAATAAACGCAGTCATGTTAACTTGCTTTCTGAGGCGGGAACGCAGTCTTATATTTCAGATGCTGTGGAACGCGATCGGGTCGCTGGTTGGTCCAGTTATGTGTCCCATCGCAATGTCACGTGTATTTTTTGATGCACATATTTTATTCAGAACTATTTTGTTATAACAGAATCCGACAAGTTGTTCATGCACATTTTTAGAAATTATGCGCATCTTGGAGTTTTTTAAAGTTTTTTTTTTGTACAATATCCGAAATTGCGCATTAATAGGTGGAAGGAAACATAGTTTGTGTCACATGCCTTTAAAGCACTACACCTTGCTGCTCCATTTTTCAATGCAAACAAAATGAAAAAAAAATATGGGTTGAAAAAGACTGGGATTCTTGGGCAGCTTATTGTGGAGTTTTGCCTTAGGTTTCCAGCCTAAATATCTAAGGAAATCCAATGAGAGAGCTTTGATATGAAGAGGTTTGATTGTTGGGTTTTAAACTGCATTGTCTTATGCAGATGTTGAACGTGCAGCGTATGCTAGGAGGCCTTTAGACTCTACAGTCTTGTTAGTACATGTGTTTTGCATTCAGATACTTAATTAAGCCCTCAAGTTGAGTGTGTAAGTTGTTGTTTAGTTCTTAACATCCCCATCTCTGGGAGTGGAGACCGTGAGTCATCTGCAACTGCTGCAAGCATGTTAGATACAACCTGTCATCTCAGCCAGAAAGGCCTTTTATCTGCTTAATTGTTCTACCTGCTTCCTTGTTATCTTAGGGTTTCATTGCAATGGCAACAACATATTTTGATAGTAATGCACAATCCAGCTTCCTTTATGTCTGGGGTCATAACATGCGTCCCATACAGTTGCATGCAGAGGAGATACAATGGGACTTAATTGATTGTATTGTATGAAGAGGGTTTTACATCAATGTTTTGATCAATGACAGAGTAAAAAGAGGTAACAGAGAGACTGAACATGATACATTAAATGTATATATAAAAAAACAGCTAGTTTCCCTAGTGAAAAAAAAAACAGCATTAACGTATACCAAAATCAAAATGTATTTAAAATGTTTATTTTAAGACATATCGCTTGAGACTTTCTGATATAAATATAATAATACAAATATCTTTGGAGTACTGTTGCACAAAGCACATTTATTCATAGTACTGTTTTATTTGATCATTACTAGGGGTGTAAATCGGGCCTTCATGACGATTCGATACGATACCCATTTCTTAAGCCAATGATTCGATTATTTTCGATACTTCAAAATTCTCTGCGATACGATTGGAAACGATTAATACTCGATATTTTTACATGAGATTAAAATGAGATATGTATCCGGATGAGTTATGCGGATAATAAGTGTTCTGATCTTACCGACTCCATTTACAACTGGCCACATAAATGTGTTTTTGTAAAACGGATATAAATCCGATCTTCAACTCCCGCGTAATATGCAGATTTAATGGATTGCACGCCACCAAAAGCAACAGATATGAGCTGCATTTTATTGATCATCAGCTAATTTCAAAATCAAAGACATCAATAAGAGAGCGTGGCAACAGCCCTGCTAAGATCATTTCGTTTCTTTACTTGTTGAAGATGATTGTGTGTTAAGCGTCTGTGTGACTTACTTTCACTTTTATTTGCGATGTTTGCACGTTGGCTTGATGAATAGACGCTCACCTGCTCATCTGCGGTGATGTGTGTCGCAGTACCGCCGTTATATCTGACTATAACATGACATATAGCCTATATAACACGCTCTCACTCGTTTATTTTTTTAGCATTTTTGGCAGGAGTAAAATATACATATGTGGTTTCAACAACCAGATTACACCTAGTAAAGATCCGAACACAATACGAGCCAGACTACCTCCAGAAGTGGTTAGGCAGATCCGATCACAACGCATTTACACCTTGCATTAACATGCGTTTTTTATTATCCGGATAACTTATCTGGATACAGATCGCATTTTAATACCAGGAGTAAATGGGGTCTCAGTTTCAGCGCGCTGTGACGGTTCCATTGTTCTTTAAAGTCAGACTCAACAATGTGTGTGAACGTGAAGCATACAACGCGTGTGAATTACAACAATAATGAGGTTAGCGCCACCCGCAGCTTGCACACACATGTCGGAGGAGCAGATGCTGAAAATAGACAGGCGGCAAAATAAACGCATTAAACGATTCTCTTGCGGACGCATCGATGCATTGAATCGTCGGCTGTAGAATCGATGCAAATCGATTAATATTTCAAGAGTTCAGATGCAAAAGCCTCTAAATGCCATTTGAAATTTTCTTCTTTAATGATGATTTTTATCAAACTTGTATATTTAAGTTCAGTAATTTCACTTAAATAACAATTAATAGGTAATAATCATTGCAATTTAAGTGAAATCACTGAACTTAAATATACAAGCTTGATAAAAATCATCATTCTAGAAGAAAATTTCAAATGGCACTTAGAGGCTTTTGCATCTGAACTCTTCATATACACCCCTAATCATAACAAGTAACAATGGGTCGTGGAAAATTGTCATGGGAAAAGTCACACCTGGGAAACAATCAAGTCTAATGGATGGGGACTCTATCAAAAAAAAGGACTACTAAGGACGACAACACATTTCACAGAACGGGAAATTACAAGTCCACTCAAGACGGGGCACAGACTGGGATCATGCTAACAAGAGTGATAACTTGAAATAGTTCCACTTTAGCAAAATCAAATTTACTTAAATTTAAATCAAATTGACAAATTTAGTATCTATTTCCTATGGTGTTCCTAATAATCCTTTAGGTGAGTGTAAATTACTCATTCCAATTTAGCAGACTTTCAAGTATAACAATTTAGTATATTAAAAATACAATTGCAGGGTATTTAAGTACATAATTATGTAAATGTATTTGTTATTTATATGTCAAATATTTTAAATAATAATTAAGGGTTTAAAAATGTCAAAAAATAATACATAATAACACTTTTATTTTCAAGAATGTATTTTTGTTAAATTATTCATATATATATGTTTTCCTTTTCTTGTGTAGCACACTGCCATTTTTAATTTATGCCCAAATAAAAAGATCAAATATAAGTTTACTTCAAAAATTAAAACAAAAAATTAATTTAAATTAATAAAAAAGTGTTTGGTCAGTATTATTTGTTTTTGAGGTGAATCAAGTTTACATTTTGATGAGATTTGGAATAATGTTCACCAATTTATCTAATAGCGCTTTTTCAATTTCACATTAGTTATACTTGGAATGTTTCTGTTTCTGCTGCTGTTCTGTTTTACCCATTCTGACATTCAGATCAATGATTTATGGCACTCCATGTGAATAAGTAATCTTCCTTTGAGGTCCATGAATATGTTAGCTAGAGAAGGGAAAGACTTATGGTGGGGTCTATGCCTCATTACCTTCTCCAGGAATCTGCAGGTTTCTCCAGGTCAGAATAGTGCCGTAGAATGGGCACTGAAATGACTAAACAATGCAAAAAAAGCAACTTTGACAGTGTTGACATAAAATATGAAAATGCACTCACTGGTAGTTTCATGTTGTTGAAAAAGGCCGGTGCATACTCTTTCAAGAATGGTGCAGATATGCTTATAGTGGGTTGAGACGTGCGCTTTGGATTAGCTGTTGAGGGTTAGGAACAGTGTTGGGTGTAACTAATTACTAAGTAGTTAGTTACTGTAATTTAATTACTTTTCCCTTGAAAATGTAAAGTAAGGGATTACTCTTCATGTACCTGTAATTTATTTACAGTTACTTCTGATGTTATTGAGGTAAATACTGTGTATAGATCAATCCGATCTCACAGCGATTCTTATGCATTTTATGAGGTGTCTAAATCGCACGACCGCACTCGTACAATTTCGTATGTGAATTCGTACGTAATTATTGTAAAATATGTATGAAAATTCATGAGATCAGACATAAAACAATAGTGGGTTTAACATCAAAATGTATTGTCTGATGTTAAAAAGTATGTTTTTATAATATAACCTTCTCCATCTTGGTCAGTTTAAGGATAATTCATGCAATTTTATAGTATTTATTTGAAAGAATTCAAACAGATTCATGTCTATTCTTGTATTATTCAGCTGGTTGAGATTGAAATGGGATTTTGAAAGTAATTAGTAATTAAAAGTAATTAAATACTTTTTAAAGAGAGTAATTAGTACAGTAATCTAATTACACTGTTGAAAAGGTAATTAGTAACTAATTACTTTTTTAGAGTAACTTACCCAACACTGGTTAGGAATAGTGTCTACAATTCGGCAAAAATGACATTCACACATTTCACGTCATGATGTTTGGTCAGGAGACATCTGATGACTGTTGGCATTTGATGTCACTGATGTACAACAATATCACTTTTTTAGAAGGTAATCGTACTCACTCGAATTAATGATTGGCTGATCACAGGATAGGCATTATGTAGTCTATTCTCGGCCTGCGACACTCTCTTGCTTCGCAGAGCTGGTGGAGCTAGCTAAATATAGTACATTTCAAACAGATGCTGTTTTGAACTGTCACAGTTTCCACAAAACTATGAAGCAACACGCGTATTTTCAACAATAAAAATAACAAAACATGTTCTTAAGCACCAAATCAGTCTCTTAGAATGATTTCTGAAGGATCATGTTGACACTGAAGACGGGAGTCATGGCTGCTAAAAATGTATGGTTGGCATCACAAGTAGGGATGAGGCCAATCCAGTATCAGTATCGGGGCCGATACCGGTGTAATTCACATATCAGATTTTCCCAATCCAACCTGCGGAGATATCTGATATCCATGAGCCATGACTGCATATTATTAACGTTGTCTGATGAAATGACTCCAAAAGTGATTCCCACCGGCGAGTCTGCTAGCTGGCTGCAAACTGTGGAATGGATTTCCTGAACGGAGCCGCGGCTCAAAGAGACTTATGAGATACGTTATGAAACGCCTCCACTCAGGAAATCCATTCCACAGTTTCAGTGTTGGGAGTAACGCATTACAAAAGAAATACATTACAGTAACATATTACTTTTTGCTGTAACGCAGTAGTGTAAGGCATTGCTAATCAATTTTCAGTAATATTTTACTCGTTACATGTTCAGTGAGGCTTGTATTACAGTTGTATTACAGTGTAATGTCTGCTTTTACTTCTTAAAGGCAACAGACTATGTGAAAGTTTTAAAGCAGTCTTTTAGTGCCAGTTCAGAGCGGTCGCGTCTGTAACATTGTTTTTTCCTCATAAATGCGAACACGAAAACTAAAATAAAATGAATATTTTAAGTTCTATGGAGACTGGAGAGCCAAACCTTCCTCATCCGATTTGCGCAGTGTAATTAACAGAATGACAAAAAAATTATTTTTTGCCTCCTATTTTTTTGTCACGCATGAATGTGTGTCTTTTCCCTAATATTAAAAATAAAACATAGACTGATATTTGTCTAATGTCTGGAGTCCTTTAAGGAAGTAGCCTATATACGTTTCAATACATGAATTTTCGGAGAATTTTTATTTCAAGTTTTGACTGCAAATGTCATGTCCATAATGCTGGACTTCCCCAATTTTAAATAATTTATCCTCAACTAGTTTTGTGGTGTAGGTCTACGTATTTTATAATGTTAACTTCAAATAATACTAATAGCCTAATTTAAAGATAAGGCAGCATTGGATCTGGACGGTAAGGAGAATAACGCTGGAGTTGGAAGAGGTGTGTCGCGATTCTGTAGGTTCGTGGATGTGGCGAATCGCGATTTCGGTTTCATGTTGCATATCGTTACAGCCCAAAAGTTAAGTTCTACTTAGTTATTTTGGTGAAAGTAACTCAAAAGTAATACATCAGTAATGTAACGCATTACAATTCTGAGACAGTAATATTGTAAGGTAATGAATTACTTTTAAATAACAGTAACAAGTAATACCTAATGTATTACAGTTTGGAAGTAACTTGCACAACACTGCACAGTTTGCAGCCAGCTAGCCGGAAAGCGTTGAGCTGCATTATGTCCACTGTTTGGAAATACTTCACACTGGAAACACGCCATAGCAAGACAGCAAAATGCAATGTTTGGAAAGCCGTAATTCAGAGAGGTGGAAGCTCCCTCGAGTCGGTCAACACAACAAACGCAATCAAACATTTAAAAAAGCACCACATTAAAGAGCACAAGGATTTTTTAGCCAGGGGGGCAGAACGACAACGGGAGCCGTTTTATTAATAAAGGTGTGTGTGTGTGTGTTAAGGCTAAGTCCGAGTCCGAAATTCGCGTTTAAAAAAATTTTCACACGTTAAAATATAAATTAGGAATGTCAACTTTAGTCGTTTAGTCGACTAATCGGTCGATGCCGTCTTGGTCGACTGACATTCTTATTGGTCGACCAGTTGCATTTTTTTTCACCAATAGAAAGAATTTTTCAATGATTTACTCCTTGATATTTATTCCTTTATAAGTAGTTAATATAATTAGCCTATGTTTTGTCCCCAACTTAGGCTATTTTTGTAACTGCGCCACAGTTTAGCGCACACACATAATACACTCGGGAACCGCACCTGTGGCTGGCAGCGCTGCTGCTCGCGCTCGGTAAGGGATGCTGTATTCATTCAGTTAGAACGCTGCTTGTTTTGGCTTTAGTCGACAAAATGTCCAGGAAATCTAAATCTTTTGTCTGGCTGCATTTTAAAACAAAGACGACAAGACTGTGGAGGGAGGCGATCGCGTTGCTCCATTATGAGCGCGCAAGTCGCGCGCCTACATTTGAAATCGAACTTGAGCGCGCAAAAGACGTGAGCAGCCTTTTAACGGCTATATCATGCTGACTCAATAGATTGTGTTTTCTTAATGTTTTCGTTTTTATTTGTACACTTGACGCATTTGAAAATAGCCTGAATAATGCAACAAAACGAAAATAAACCTATACGCGGTCCTACAGGCTATTATTAGGATTGTTTTTAAGTTATTTGGGTTTTTTGTGTGTTGTTTTAAAACGCCTTGATCGTCAGGAAAGTTAACCCATAGCTTTGAAAGTAAATAAGAATTTAAAGCCTGTATAAACGAGAGCTTTTGTTGGGATTTTTCATTATGTGGCAGATAGCAGTTGTATTTTTTTGTGGTCAGGTGCGCGATTGTGACTGTTACTATAGACGTAGGACAGAGCTCTTCACTTTTTGCAGTTAAAAAAATCACTTAATTTTCAAAGAATTGTATGATTATTATTATAGTTTTATTTATCATGATGTTTTCCGTTGTTGTTTTATAAATGCTCAATGACAATTGTTTAAAAAATGTTTAATCAAAACATCACGTTTTTTTTTTGTTTTTTTTTAGTCGACTAATCGTTGCGCAGGACTCGACTTTGGTCGACTAAGGATTTCTTTGGTTGAATACAGCCCTAATATAAATATGTTCTCACGTTGTGTCAATCACGCTTGCACACTGCCTCTGAAACTTTCGTCCATCATAAAGAAAATTTAATCGGGTTTGATTTTTTGTGTTTTGCTTGTAGCAAGCAGTTTGAATTGTGTTTTGACAATTAATTCATAGCCACCGAATCACGAATATGAACAAACTCATACGTGTGCAAGGGCCTTAAGATGTTTACAGTTATTGCACTTTTCACAAGAGCCAGTGTACTTGATTTGTGCTGTTCAGATGCACATTGTTTTATTGATGGTGTGTGTAAGATGTTTACACTTGCACTTTTCTTATATTTCAAGACTCAAGTATTTGACATTTTGGGAATGTAATAAATATTGACCTGCCAATCAGTTTGAAACGCTTAAGGTTGCAGATTTGTTTTCCAAATGGGATTTTTCCTGTTAACAGGTTTTGCTGTTTTTCTGACTTCCTTTTCTGACCTTATACTTACCTAAAGTTGCCTTTTGGGACACACATGCATACATACGTACATATCATACTTGCCTGTTGAGAGGAGTTTTAACTGTTAGAGGAGGCTATTCTCTAAGAAAACAAAGATAATTAACATTTGAGCTCTCTCCATTCGAGAGGCAAGTCTCACCTTAGCGATCCTAATCTACAGTACATCTTTTTCCCTTGATTCTCCCATTCCCCTGTTTCCTCTTTCTATCATGCTGAGATTACCTGAAATTCATCCAAAAATCTATATAGTTCGATGAAAATAACTATCATACAGTATTACACGTTTGGTATCATGTCTCAGCGTACAATATTGAATACAATATTAAAGCCATACTTCCCATGCAGTACATAGACGTTGGAACAGGGGGGGCGGGAGGGGCGGCCGCCCCCCCTCCTACGGCCGCCCCCCTCCCCCGGCCGCCCGCTAAATTCACCTAAGCACGGGCGTCAGTTTGAAATTTGCTGGGCACAGAGACACATTCGGAAGTGCTGGGTACAAACTTGTCAAACTGTGCAGCCTTTCTATTCAACCCATAAATAAATACGTCGATCCGCCAGACTTCATTTGACCGTTTTAATGGTCTAGTGGTAGCTCTTTTGCCCAGAGTGCCAGAGGTTACGGGTTCTAATCCGCCCTAGGTACAGTTTTTTTTCTCTCTCATCAAAACAGAATATGTCCATCTGTCACGGGGTGTGGTGCAGGGGTGCAGGAGTGCAGGACGAAGGAGCGGGAGGAATCCAGTTTAACACCAAAATACGAATTTATTGGAACATACAGGCAGGAAGGCAGGGAAACAGGAGCACACATCGGGTAACATCAAACATCGACTGACAAAGACAGACTGAATAAGATGCAACTAAATAGACAGAGGAATCAAACTAAATGGAGTGCAAACAGGTGAAAATGATGATGAACAGACGAGGAACAGGTGGCTGATGAGGGAGTGAGATCAGGAGAGGAAACAAAAGGATCCGGGGAAGCGTGGTGCAGATGACGAGACAAACAGGTGAAGACGAAGACTGTGACATCACTCCCCCCTCCCGGTAGGCGTGACCTCACGCCGTAACATCAGCGGGGAGGGGGGGTGGGCGCCCTGGAGGCTGTGGAGGACGTGGTCAGGCGCAGGCAGCCCCCCAGGGCGGAGCAGGATGAGGGCGTGGCCAGGGCGGAGCAGGATGAGGGCGTGGCCAGGATGGAGCAGGATGAGGGCGTGGCCAGGGCGGAGCAGGATGAGGGCGTGGCCAGGGCGGAGCAGGATGAGGGCGTGGCCAGGGCGGAGCAGGATGAGGGCGTGGCCAGGGCGGAGCAGGATGAGGGCGTGGCCAGGGCGGAGCAGGATGCGAGGACCCTTCGGGTGGCCACGGCGGAGAGAGCCCTTCAGGCGGCCGTGGCGGTGAGAGCCCTTCGGGAGGCCACGGTGGTGAGAGCCCTTCGGGTGGCCGTGGCGGTGAGAGCCCTTCGGGAGGCCACGGCGGTGAGAGCCCTTCGGGAGGCCACGGCGGTGAGAGCCCTTCGGGAGGCCACGGCGGTGAGAGCCCTTCGGGAGGCCACGGCGGTGAGAGCCCTTCAGGCAGCCGTGGCGGTGAGAGCCCTTCGGGAGGCCACGGCGGTGAGAGCCCTTCGGGCGGCCACGGCGGTGAGAGCCCTTCAGGCGGCCGTGGCTGGGACACTGGGCCCCCCCCAAAAAATATTTGGGTTGAGGCCCCGGGTGAAGGGCAGATGGGGAGTGGATGGTCTCGGGCTGGACGGTCTGGACGGTCTCGGGCTGGAGGGTCTGGACGGTCTCGGGCCGGACGGTCTGGACGGTCTCTGGCCGGACGGTCTGGCCGGTCTCTGGCTGGACGGTCTGGCCGGTCTCTGGCTGGACGGGCTGGACGGTCTCTGGCTGGACGGGCTGGACGGTCTCTGGCTGGCCGGTCTGGACGGTCTCTGGCTGGACGGTCTGGACGGTCTCTGGCTGGACGGTCTGGACGGTCTCTGGAGGGCTGGACGGAACCAGCAGTGAAGAGCACACAGACTCTGGAGGGCTGGACGGAACCAGCAGTGAAGAGCATATAGTCTCTGGAGAGCTGGACGGAACCAGCAGTGAAGAGCATACAGTCTCTGGAGGGCTGGACGGAACCAGCAGTGAAGAGCATACAGTCTCTGGTGGGCTGGACGGAACCAGCAGTGAAGAGCTTACAGTCTCTGGTGGGCTGGACGGAACCAGCAGTGAAGAGCTTACAGTCTCTGGTGGGCTGGACGGAACCAGCAGTGAAGAGCTGACAGTCTCTGGTGGGCTGGACGGAACCAGCAGTGAAGAGCTTACAGTCTCTGGTGGGCTGGACGGAACCAGCAGTGAAGAGCTTACAGTCTCTGGTGGGCTGGACGGAACCAGCAGTGACGAGCGTTCAGTCTCTGGATGGCTGGACGGAACCAGCAGCGAAGAGCGTACAGTCTCTGGAGAGCTGGACGGAACCAGCAGTGACGAGCATAAAGTCTCTGGAGAGCTGGACGGAACCAGCGGTAAAGAGCATACAATCTCTGGAGAGCTGGACGGAACCAGCGGGGAAGAGCATTCAAACTCTGGAGAGCTGGACGGAACCAGCGGCGAAGAGCATTCAATCTCTGGAGAGCTGGACGGAACCAGCGGTGAAGAACATTTAGTCTCTGGAGAGCTGGACGGAACCAGCAGTGAAGAGCATTTAGTCTCTGGAGAGCTGGACGGAACCAGCGGTGAAGAGTCTTTAGTCTCTGGAGAGCTGGACGGAACCAGCGGTGAAGGGCATTCAATCTCAGGAGAGCTGGACGGAACCAGCGGGGAAGAGCATTTAGTCTCTGGAGAGCTGGACGGAACCAGCAGTGAAGAGCATTCAATCTCTGGAGAGCTGGACGGAACCAGCGGTGAAGGGCATTCAATCTCAGGAGAGCTGGACGGAACCAGCGGGGAAGAGCATTCAGTCTCTGAAGAGCTGGACGGAACCAGCAGTGAAGAGCGTTCAGGCTCAGAAGGGCTGACGGTGAGCGCGGGCTCGGCAGGGCTGACGGTGAGCGCGGGCTCGTCAGGGCTGACGGTGAGCGCAGGCTCGGCAGGGCTGACGGGGAGCGCCGGCTTTCGGGGGACGAGCCTTAAACGGGGGCGCCGAATCGGGTGGAGAATCCCCTGGAAAATCCCGGCGTCCATGTTGCTTTTTTGGGTCAGTCGATCTGTCACGGGGTGTGGTGCAGGGGTGCAGGAGTGCAGGACGAAGGAGCGGGAGGAATCCAGTTTAACACCAAAATACGAATTTATTGGAACATACAGGCAGGAAGGCAGGGAAACAGGAGCACACATCGGGTAACATCAAACATCGACTGACAAAGACAGACTGAATAAGATGCAACTAAATAGACAGAGGAATCAAACTAAATGGAGTGCAAACAGGTGAAAATGATGATGAACAGACGAGGAACAGGTGGCTGATGAGGGAGTGAGATCAGGAGAGGAAACAAAAGGATCCGGGGAAGCGTGGTGCAGATGACGAGACAAACAGGTGAAGACGAAGACTGTGACACCATCTGTGGTTACAGTCAATATCAAGCATAGGACACATTTATTTTGTGATTTTACCGGAATGAATAGAGTCTCCGACGTAAAGGCGATTAAAGTGCGCGTCCGAGTGAAGACTGCGTGCCACAGAAAACATAGCCTACAACTGACAGCAGCGGCAACAAGCGTTCCTCTTGATTTCAAAAACAAAACATTTTAGCGCTAGATCTCTTATTTAAACGAACTTAATTATTGCTTATAATTATTAATTATTGAATTATTGAATTATTAATTATTATATAATTATTGAAATTAATGCTCTGCTTAACAGGATATGTTTTATTCATGTTTAAAACGTTTTATTTTCCGATATATGGTGACTCAAGCACTGATGGATCAAGGAGCGGTCCATCAGTAGAGTTACCATATCGGAAAACATTTGGAATGGGTCAGACATAGCCCACAGTAATTCTGACTTATTATGTTTTTTAAAAGAATTTCGTTTTTATAAATTGTATTTCATTTTAATCAATTGTTTTAATCAACAAGTTGACTGATAAATTCTCAGAAAATGGATTTAATACCAATATTTTGAAACGGTGCGTAATTCCGACAGCCACCCCCCCCCCTCCCCCCTCTCACAAAATGGTTCCAACGTCCCTGATGCAGTATCAATTATGTTAGGCTAACATGGTTAAATTTATCTTAAATTGTTGAATTAAAATAGCATTTTTTAATCAGTATCAAGTCAGGCTTATGTTGTTCATTCTGTCCTCAGATATTTCTGTTTGCCCTTCAGATCAGATTCAAGTTGCTGATAGTGTTTCAGGTGCAATTAGCAGGCATTATCTACCTGTCCATCAATAACCACAGCATTGTGTCCTCATCTGTCTGCCTGAGAGAACAGTCAAGGTGGACCATATCTCTACTTGGCTATGTTGTAATCTGCTTCATGAGCTCTTAAGGCTTGTTCACACCGGGACGAATTTCGCACACGATATTCGTCGACGTTTAACGCCTCGTGACTAAACAATGGGCGCCAATGTGAGTGTTCACACCGACGCGAAAAACGGCACGCGTAAAAGTGTATTTTTTTCAAAAAACGCCTCGGGTTCGTTTTTTTGGTTTGACGCATCGCGTCAAATCCTATCCGACCAACGAGATTGGCGGGTTTGCTCACGTGTCTGGTACTTCTGAAGTTACAGTAAAACACAACTTGAGGGCGCTCAAACACAAAACGGTCTTGCCGAGCACACATACGGCGAAGAAGAGATAAGATACTGTTACGAACCCTGTTGTTAAGAATGCTCGTTTTGTAAGGGTTCAATAACATAAAAGGAGACGCAAGGCAAAAAGCAGTTTAAGACATTTATTTATACTAATAAATGACTGCACAATCTCACGTCTCTCATGTTCTCACTCTTCCCACAGAAAACTCACATTTTCTCTACACTAAACATACCAAACACTAACAAAATAAAACAGAATAAAGGCACAATACAAAGAACACAGGCTTGAGTTGAAGCTGATCGGATGTTTAGATGGTCATGACGCGCACGGAGTTTCACCGCTGCGTGTCTCACACTCCTGCACACACCGCTTATATGCTCAGCACGAGCCATCAGAGCAACGAACCACAGGTGCGCAAGGGAGGAGCCTACACTTAAGAAGAGACATTAATTAGATTACAAGACAAACATACACACACAAATACATAGGCAACACCCATAAGGCTGAGGCCGTAACACTTCTCCCCCTAAAGGAAGAATCAGACTTTTTTTTTCCTCTTCTTTCCCTCCTTAGAAGGGGAAAAGAAAACTGATTCTGCATAGAACCAGAGCTTAACTCAATCCACGAGACAACGCATCTGCTACCACGTTATCAGATCCTTTTTTATGACGGATCTCTAAATGATACGGCTGGACCATTAAAGCCCAACGCATCAATCGTTGATTATGGTTGTACATTTTACCCAGAAAAACCAGCGGATTGTGATCCGTATAAACAACGAT
Source organism: Pimephales promelas (assembly GCF_016745375.1). The sequence goes on along the minus strand of NW_024121299.1, from coordinate 5,678,071 downwards.
CGGAGAAGAACTAGACCCCACATAAACATTAAAATGTTGTAAGGCTAACAACATAGCTAAAGTTTCTTTTTCAATCGTTGAATAATTCAACTGATGACTGTTAAACTTAGCTGAAAAGTACGATACGGGGTGGCCTATTTCATCAGCACCCTCCTGCAGCAAGACAGCTCCCACTCCAACCGCACTAGCGTCGACCTCAAGCTGGAATGGACGAGTCACATCTGGAGCAGACAGCACAGGTGCACTACAAAGAAGAGATTTAGCAGAAAGAAATGCCTGCTGGCACTCATTAGTCCAGTCAAAACAAACTTTAGGACTACACAACTTCGTTAAAGGAGCAACCACACTCGAGAAATTTTTGCAAAAACACCGGTAGTACCCAACCATCCCCAGGAATCTACGTAGTTCTCTCCTCGTAGTAGGCACTGGGTAACTGAGGACAGCAGTCACTTTTCCGTCCAAGGGCCGTACCTTACCGTTTCCCACCTGCTTCCCTTTCTAAAATCAGTGCAGAAACGTAAAGACCCATCAGCCTTCGGTACCAGAACACACGGTGAGCTCCATGGACTATTACTCGGGACAGCGAAACCATTCTGCAATAAGTACTTAACCTCACTTTTCATGGCTTCTCTCAGACTCATTGGGCAACGATAAGCGTGTTGCTTGATCGGTAATGCGCTACCGACCTCAATGTCATGCTGAATGACATTAGTACCCGGAGGAACGTCATTGAACAAACACGGGAAACTGTCTATCAACTTCATTACGTCCTCTCGCTGTTCAGGCGATAGATAGGATAGTTGCTCAGGAAGCAAAGATAAAATCTTAGAGTTTTCAAAACATCCTCCTCCTAAAGCTTCCATGGATACATTCAACCCATCGTCCGCAGTATCGGCAGGCAAAGCATAAGCCAACAATGAAACGCGCTCAGTATTTCCTTTAGTCACCGATTCACTAACCAAATTCTCAGGGTTCTCTTTTGGTTCGACACAAAAATATGGTTTCAACATGTTTATGTGACATAAACGAGTTTTTCGCCTCCGTTCTGGCGTGTGTAAGATATAATCAGTTTCATTCCACTTACTTTTTATCACGTAAGGACCAGAAAAACGCGCAGAGAGAGAAGATCCAGGAATAGGAAGCAACACCAAAACTTTTTCGCCTGGCAAAAAATTACGCATAACTGCTTTCCTATCAAAATGTTTTTTCATTTTCGTTTGTGACAGAGAAAGTGCTTCCTTCGCCACAGCACAAGCATTGTGCAAACGTTCGCGAGTACGTGATACAAAATCAAGGACGTTGGTCTTCACAGACGAACTGTTACCGAGAAATTCTTCCTTTAACATTTTCAAAGGACCACGGACATTATGTCCAAACACAAGCTCTGACGGGCTAAACCCAAGCGAGTCCTGCCACGCCTCACGTACCGCGAATAACACCAAAGGAACTCCATCGTCCCACTCATTCCCAGTCTCTGTACAGTACTTTCTCAGTGCAGATTTTAATGTTTGGTGCCACCTCTCTAAAGCACCTTGCGACTCGGGATGATAGGCGCTTGATACTACGTGAGAAACGCCAAGAGCCTTTAACGAGGCACGGAAGATACGAGACACAAAATTCGAACCCTGATCAGTTTGGACAGTTTTCGGCAAACCGAATGTTGTAAAGAATTTAGTTAAGGCTTTAGTTACTGTCTTAGCCGTTATGTTGCGTAACGGAATGGCTTCTGGAAACCGTGTAGCCGCGCACATGATTGTCAACAAATATTGACAACCAGACTTAGCCCGAGGAAATGGACCCACACAGTCAACTAGAACGCGCTCGAATGGTTCTCCAACGGCAGGAATAGGACACAGAGGAGCAGGTGGTACAATCTGATTAGGTTTTCCACTAACCTGACAAATGTAACACGTCTTACAGTGTGTCACAACATCAGACTTTAACCCTGGCCAGAAAAAATGCTGGAGCACCCGGTTATAGGTCTTAGTTATCCCTAGGTGTCCAGACTGTAGCAAATGCAACATATAATAATATACATAAAATGTATTAAAGGGGGCCGAAGGCCAATTTAGCTCAAAGGGAAATGATTCATTGATTTGCAATGAATCTATGGAACAGAATCACTGAGCCGAGCAAATGACTCGCTTAGAATTCATTTGAACGGGCCGTAATTATAACCAAATCTATAGTGAAACACTATATCTTAGCAAGGTAACTTTAAATCGAACAGTACAAGACATTAAATGTGCAAACACGACACAAGAAGATTTAACTTTTCAAATATATGGACAAGACTTTATTAGCTATTCTAAGCACAAAACTAAGGTCTAAACATAATCACGCACACGCACACACACATTCATACAGTCGCGAAAGGGAAAGAGTGAGTTGGAAAGAGTGAGAGAGAAAGTGTCAACTTTCTATATGCACGTAAGACATAACCTGAAAGGACCACCAAGCATTAATTTGAACCTTCATTTCTTAGAGAGGTTATTCAATTAACATCAAAGCACCAGTTCAGTTAGAGCCTGGAGTACTTGCGCTTTGTGGCTGAGGGAATTCCCTTTGTCTGCGTCGCGTCGAAGGGGGGTTTCCCGGCCGGGTCCGTTGCGTGGTTTGTTGTCTTTGAAGTGCAGGGATGGAAGTTTCGCCGCTGGTCACGTGTGATTAGCAAGCGAATAAGAGTCTTTTCCAGTTCGAAGCGCGTTGCAAACTTAACTTTGAAACGAGACTTTTACGAAAAAGGAAATAAAGGAAAGAAATGAAAGTAAGACGAGTCGGATGGCTTGACTGAGCTGAATAGTAACCCTGATCTTGATGGGTTATTCGTCTGCTGGTCGAATTTGGTCTAGTCGATGTAGAAGCATGCGGACATGTTCTTTGTTTCAGAGATAAGCACGAACAGAACACTCTCTTGCTGGTTTTAGAGAGAGGCACGGACTTAACAGTTACAGAACAGAACAAAAATCACCTGAAATCTTCTAAAATCTACAAAAATCCCAATCTTGAGGTCCTTTGTTCGGATCTTTAACTTAAACTCTAGTCCAACCTCCAAGAAACTTTAGGCCAATGGGTAATGGCATGATCTCAGGAGGTGGACTTACTTCTTTACTTATCATGATTTATGCATGGTCTGTGAGCTGGTCTCCAGCACTTAGCGGAGACAAAAGACCATCGTTTTAACCTTATGATAATTATAGTCATAAAACAAAACCTTTTACGCAGATTTCAATCAAGCCATCTTTTGAATTACGAGAATACGGTTCGTTTAAGAGCAAACGAGGCATTCACACTTCTAATGGTTGTATAACAATTACAAGAGTTAATAGTTAACATCAATTACATGATTATTATGTGATCTAAGCATAATAACACATGAAGTGTAGGAACAACAAGAATTATGATTGGTTATAGGTCCAAGAATTGTTCTGTGGTGAGTTCATATTATTTTATGTGTGAGATCTTCGATCTCAACCGTAAGGTTACTGAGAGTTCAACTCGTAAGGGGGACGAGGAGATGTGTTCTGTGGAACATCTCTGTCAGGAGATCAAAGGGGCTTGGTTGTGATGCCTCTCGTTCCACCATTTTGGAGCTGACCTGTCTCAGTAAAAACATTAACATATGGACACGTTTCTTCCTGTGGCATTCTGTTGCTATCTGCAGGACCATAAAAGTCTTCGGAGGGGGGTTTATTGTCCCCCAAAGCAAACTCTTGGCGCCGTTCTGTGACTCTGGAATGTGGGCTCCAGAACTTGGAGTGTTGAAGCCATGTGAATTAATCCCATGAGAGATTAATTTGATTAAGTTGTGTTTGATTCGCCTCGATTCTCTACATATTCCCCCCTCGATCGATGATGGGTTGAGAAGAAGACATCATTGAACGCTGGAGAAACAGAAGAAGAAGAAGCAAACACACACAGCGAACAACAAAGCAACTCCTCCATGACTGGTCACTTTACTGGTGCAGGGCATTAGGTTATCTAGGCCTAACGAGTTCACTCTCTCAATATAGTCAATTATGTGGTAAAAGTTTAGTTCAATTTTAGGACCGTTATTCTAGTTTGTGTTAAACGGTGATTGATCAACTTTGTGACTAAATTTGATTTGTTTGTTTTATCCACTTCTAAATTGTTCTAGGTTTAGACCAATTTACCTTCCAAATTTTGATTCGAATGATGCAGGGAGTTCTCTGGCTAACATTCGTTCTAAGGTGACTTGCAAACGTCAGGCGTGGTGCGTCAATCCTTATATTGTAACCTTGACCCTTATGGGGTAAAAGGGATTTTACCTAATAAGAGAAGAAGGGAAGGAAGAGGTAAAACAAAACAAAGCAGTTGAGTGACTCCAGTATGGGTACTGTTGTGCAGTGACAGGTGTCAACATGTGATGAGAGGTGTTATACTTGTTGGTTGTATCGCTATATGTTTCCTGTGGTGGAAAGGTTAGCTAATACAATGAAAAACATGTTTGTTGAATGTTTTCATGGTAGATGTGTTTAACTTGTGTATGTCAGTACAGTGTAGTGTAGTGCATGTACTGTATGTATGCTGTATGTATGTCAGATCTGTCTCAGTCTGTTTTGCTCCCCCCTTTGCTTGATGGCTTAGCTTTGATGAGCTTGTCACATCTTTGCCTTGGAAAGGGATCTTCTGTGATCTGCTGGGGGTCAGTCCCGTTAGGCAGGAAGTTCTCTGGCAGACATTGGGAGGTGGTTTGGCACGGATGCGTGAAGCTGTAGTGCAAAACGTGGTCTCCTTGTTGCATTCCACTTGTGATGCCTTCTGGTTGTGACAGACAGTCTGACTTCTGTGCTTACTGGTGTTGCGGCAGCACACAGATGGTTCTTGAGTTTGGAGCTTGTGGTGTGATGGGTAACCAGGATGGTGTTTTCTGGTACCTCTGGGTGTTTGTCAGTGGTTGACTGTGAGAGGCCACTTTGTTCTGTGTTGTTGTAGAACAGGTGGTCGTCTCAGGAAGGTGTGCAAGGTGATCACTGGTCTTCTGTGTTCAGCTTGTCTTTGAAGAACACTTGCAGTCGACTCAGTAGTCGCTCCATGTCCTCTGAGGGGAGACTGTCGTGTTCTTGGACACACTCAGTGTGGTGTGGAGGTGGGTTTCGTTGTCGCTTACCCACATAGAATGCTTTTGGATGCACTCGTTGATTCCAGTTGTTTCCTTCTGGTGGGTCCCATGACTTTTCCACATGGTTGGAGTGGTAGCTGTCATCGGCATGGGAGTAGCATTCTCTGTGCTCCTGATGAAGGACTGTGGCGTTGTCATGCCACTGGGTGTCTTCCAGTGCAAGGCTTGTGTCTTGGCTGCTGGAGTTTGACACTGTGGATGTTTTCAAACCTTTCTTTGAAGTCATCTTTTGTTTGATGTAGGCCTTGTGTGTCAGGTCACGTAGCTGTTGAAGCGTCATGGTGACTGGGCAGGCCATGATGCCGAGATGACGACTCAGTCCTGGGTGCAGGTTTCTCAGGAAGAGGGTTTTGAAGTTCAGATCCTCTTCAGATTCAGGTTTGCTATGTGCACCGAAGTAGGCTTGTCGGAAACGGTGATAATAGGCTTGGGGAGTCTCTTGACGACCTTGTCTGGTTTCCAAGGCGACTAACACACCATGTTCTGACTCTGGACTTGTAAATTCTTTAATCAGGATCTCACGTAGCAGCTGGTAGTTTGACTTGACATGAGCAGGTTGTCGGTCTAGGACGCTTCGTACCTCTTGACTGGATGTGGATCTGAGGAGGTATACAATGTCTCTGTCAGTCATATGTGGTCTCACCTCTAGGAGGAAGTCGATATCTTGGAGGTAGGCCTGGATGCAGTGGCCCTCCGTGGAGTTCGGGTCGAACTGGGTGATGTTCTTAGCCAGCTGGTTGAGATCTTTGAAGGTCATTCCAGTTGCAGCTTTGGAGTCTGGCTGGATGATCTCTCTTTGTTGGTTGGCAGGGAAGAGTTCTGTGGTGAAGGCCGGTGACGTTTTGGGGTGTGGCCATTCACTTCTTCCGTAGGATGACAGTTCTTGGATGGAGGACTCTGTTCTGCTTAGCAGTGATGATGCTGAGGGAGGTCTCTCCCTTCTTGACTCTGGTTTCTGTGTAAAGACATGTTGGAGTTCATTTCTGACCGCGTAGAGCTCGTCGTTGGCGTCGTCTCGCTGTTGGGTCAGATGGTCAATTTCAACGCTGCACCTTCGCAGGTGGTCTTCCAGAGCAGTGAGTTTAGAGTTCTTACTTTCAATGTCAGCTTTGGCTTTCTCTAGCTGATGTTCGGCAGACTGGAGTTGGTTTTCCAGGTGCTTCTGGACAGTCTTTAACTCTTGTTTGTCACGTTCAGTGACTGCAAGGGCTTCTTGGAGCTTGTCAACTTGGGTCTTTGTTTCTTGCTCCGCTTCGTCGGACGCTTTGAGCTGGTCTTTGCAGTGTTGAGTGTGCATCAGCTCTCTCAGGAACTTGGTGGTCTTGAGGTCGTCCTGGACTTTCACTTCCAGCTTGTCTATGCGGCTTTGGGCACGTGTCAGCTCCTCCTGAAGGTGGGTGACGTGCTGGTGGCTTAGGTTTAGCTGGGCTGTGAAGGCATTGCTTAAGGAACAGGTTATTTTGGTTAGTTCCACATGGCTTTGGTTTTGGCTTGAGTCATGTGTCAGGAGTCTTCTCAGAATCATGATTATTATTAAGAATAATAACAGTTCAATTGTCTTTGGCGTGAGGCAGTCTGTAATGCCTCTGAGCCAGGCGTCCATGTCTTCCCGTTGGGCAGTGGGGTTTGTCGTCCACGACATGTTGGCACGCTCGGTGAAGAGACTGACACCGATCTGTGTGGTATAAGCCTATATGTGGTTGCACGGCTGAGTGTAGTTTCAGTAAGTGTGCACCAATAGTGAAGTGTCGTGATGACTAAATGTTGGTCTAAGTGTACACAGTGAGGCTAGGGATGTGAGGATCTCGTCACTCAACTGGGTAAAGGAAAGAAAAAGAGAGAGGTTAAAACAAATCTCAGATGGAAATAGTTTTTTTTTTCAATGGAAGAAAATATTTTTGTAAATATTTTCTATCACTGGAAAGCTGGTTTCAACTCGTGATGTGAGGACTTCGTCACTCAACTGAGTAAGAGAAGAAGAGAGAAAAGTTAACAACCAATTTCAAATGAGAAAGAAACGAAACAAAAAGGAAATTATTAACTAGGGAAAGTATTAATTTCTCATAAATGTTTCTATCAATGACAATCTGTTTCCAGAAAGGTAAGCACTATTACTGTTTATGTTTGCAATGAAAAATAATACAATAATAATGCTGATACCTCTTTTCTGAGTTTGACAGGATTGACACACACACACCTTCGGTTGGACCGCTTACAGCAGGGCTTACAGCAGGGATGCTTTGAAGGCGGAGTTTGCTCAACACTTGTCTCTGTTAATTAATCTTGGATAAGATGTCAAAGTTTAAATAGCGTTTACAGATGCAGGGAGAGTGAGAAGAACACAAGAGGGTTTGATTAAAAATCAAATACCTAATAATCTGTTGGGAAAGATTATCTTTGTCTCTTTTTAGAGTTGGTTGATGGTTCTTCCAGGTTTGTTCCCTACAAGTGTGCAAAATAAGATGGAATAAAGCAGGACAGAACAGGAAAGACGTGATGAGGAGGAAATGAAGCAAGGAGGTTGGATCCCGCTACCTTTAGATCTACTACGAGTAGTATAGAATTGGTAGTTGATGAACAACTAAACACACAAATAAACTTCGTAAAAGACGGTTGTCTCTGGTTTATTTGAAACTCGTATTGAGATGGTAATGTCTCCTATTGAAGTGTCACGCAAATGAATTATTCCAATATAGTGGTTAAGTTTATAACCAACCAGCCGAAAGGATAAAGCGCAATGACAATAATAAGCAAATCTGAGTCTAACACTATTTTTGTAATAGTAATAACGACTTTCCAAATTTTAACTTTCAGAGTTCTTAAGTTTCAAAACTAATTCACCTAATGTGATTAGATCTCAAAGAGAAATGTAAAAATTATGAAAATTATGCAGTTAGAACTATTACAAAAATAAATCTAGAAATCATTAGAAATGATCTGTTTAGAAAGGTAGAATCTCAATTTTGCAATTTCTTGTTCTTTTAAAATCAAATTCGAAATTTGACAACTAATAATCATAAACCAGTATTTTCTTTTCCAAGTAAAATGCAGGTAAAACAATTAATAATGGTACACCAGTATTTTCCTTTCAGGAAAAATATGGTTAACTTTAAAGAAAAGTGTGATAAAGTTAAAAGAAGAAACAAGAAAAGATCGATAGGTGTCTAAATGGTTAAATCGCTTTAACGTTGTTCAAACAGACACTATAGCTAACCGCTGGGGTTAGTATTGATAATAGTAACTGATGCTAAAGGCTTTAGCACAGGCCTCAATGCAAACAACCGCTCAGCTTTAGCTTAGCCTAGCTTAGCTTAGCGTAGCGTTTGTTTGGTTTGTTTACAAAGTTCGAGGGGGTCAGAGTTCACCCGGAAGTGTTGGTTAAGACTTCCGTGTCACGATAGCAACTAAAGCGATCAAGCGAACGCTAGTGGGCGAACCGTGAATTGCAGTTGGTAAGCAGTTTGTTTGAGTTCCATGCAATGTGAGCGCATTTCCATGTTCACAGAACATGTACAGTAACAAACCGATTATATTACGGAAAATGTCTGCGCATTTCACACTGTTCAAATAAAATACACCACTCGTAGCTGGGTTTACGACATGGGGCTTCACTCAGTTTGTTGAGAGTGATAAGCACGCGGTGGTGCGCTGTATGAGAGCAATGATGATCTCGTCTCTGTCTTTGTGCAGGTTTAGTTTCACACAAAGCAACAGGGTCTAACTTGGTTCAGTTTCAAAAATAAGCTTTACTTGGACAAAACTTAAAATAACTCCTATTCAATTACACTCGGACACGCGCAGTGTTTACACGATAAATAATTGAACAGACATACACAGAGAAGCATTAACTGTTTATCACGGGGATCACGGATAGTGGGACACGCACTGGTGATCAAATAAAATAAACAGATAAGCATTAAGTGTTTATCACAATGGAACACGCACTGCGATCAAACAAATAATCAGATCAGATGCATTAAGTGGGTATCACGGAGATCAGAATGGAACACGCACTGTGATCAAATAAAATAAACAGAAGGCATTAAGTGTTTATCACAATGGAACACGCACTGCGATCAAATAAAATAAACAGAAAGCATTAAGCATTTATCACGGAGAAGCAATGGAACACGCACTGCGATCAGATAAATAACTTTAAGGCTTTTATGACTAGATTCGACAAGGAACACGCTTGACGCTCTGTCAGGAAAATATTTTAACTTACAGGTGTAATGGGACAAGGTTGGGGAACTACAAGTCCCATCAGCCCCAGCACTATATAAGGAAGTAGTGAGGTTTGTTTGTCCTCTCACTTCCTTTCCGTGATCGTGTGTTGTGGATGTCGTGTGTGTTGTGGAGGCGGCACACTTAAAGCTTCAAAGATTGAGCCCTTCAGAAGGATAGTAGCAGATAAGCAGCTATGTTAACGTCATGGAGAGCTGAGTACTTGTTGCACACCATTTAGGAGTGTTTTTGCCGGATTATTGCCTGACTGATTGTTGCCTGAGTGCCAGTCAGAAATATCGGATGTTTGAGGGATGCACGGTTACCGTTTACTTTAGATTGAATTTTCTTTGGTTTATTTATTATTTTGTCTTATGCTGGACCAAGTGGGAAAACCCCAGACCATAAACTAAGTGTGATGGTTCAATGGTGCTGCTGACTTGTTTGTCCTACTGGCATTACCCACGGTTAATCTGTTTTTCTTTCCTTTTTGTAGATTTCTTTTTTCCCAACGATGGCTGCGTGGTTACCCTCACTGTATGGATGGCGGTGGTGAGGTGGCTGGGATCGTGTGGTGTTGGTCACTTTATTTGTATTTTTGCCTTTAGGGATGCAGTGTGATTGCTGTGAGTTTTGCTGTGGTGAGAGCACTTTTCAGGACTACTGCCTTCACGATATAGGTAACCTGTGGCCATCTGTGGGTTGTTTTTGTTTCTTATTTTTTTATTTGTTATTTTGTGGGTATTTGCTTTTAAGGACTTATTTTCTTTAACTGCTGAATTATTTGAATAAAAATGTGCCTATTGATGGAAACTGCACAACCGCCTTGCGCCTGATTATTTACCCCTTGGGTCATGTTACAATTGGCGTAGTCGGCAGGGTACTTTTGTTTGGCGAAGGTGGTTGTGTTTTCTGGCATATTTGTGTTTTTTTCTTGTTTTTTACATATATCATTCAAGTAAACGGTAATCGTGTGTGAAGACGAGCATCGCAGTCTTCGTGGGACCATTTTCACCTTTCTTCGTTTTGAACTTTCTCCATTCATCAACAGACATGGAACAGGAAATAATAGACTTGCGGGAGCAGATACGGACTCTGCAGGCACAAAATGAGCAGCTGACGAGAGAGCGCCCCCCGGCCAGTAGCAATGCTTCTAACCAACCGCATTCTTCTGTGGCTAATCCCAATGCTTCATCTCCTTCGTCTTTTAGTAGGGTACTTTATGTCCCCCGGGAGCGGAAGTGCCCACGTTTTTATGGGAACATGGACTCTACTCTGAGTATTGAAGACTGGATTGAGGAGGCTGAGGTGTGTATTGAGGGCAGGGGTTGGTCTGATAAAGAAAAGGTGGTGTTTTTGCTTGACCATCTGGGGGGGGAAGCCAGAATGGAGATAAAACTCCGCCCACCAGCTACTAGAGAATCTCCAAAGTCTGTTTTTGATATTTTGAGAGACTTGTATGGGGGGAGACAGACATTTGTGCAATTACAACAAAGATTTTATGAACGTAAACAAAAAGAAGGTGAATCTTTTACTGAATTTTCTCATGCTTTAATGTCCTTGATGGACTTGATTCTCAATAGCAACCCAGGCAGTGTTCCAAATTCTGATAGAGTGCTTCGTGATCAGTTTGTTGAACATGTTCGAGATGTGACGCTGAAGCGCGAATTAAAGCGATTGGTAAGGGAGAAGCCAACTTCTACTCTGCTAGAGGTTCGAAGTGAAGCTCTTAGGTGGGTGGAAGAGGGGAATAAGGAAGCAGCAGCCTCATATGTTCAGCCATGGTGTAACGTTACTCAAGGCCGGGTAGTTGAGCTTGAACCTAAGGTTAGATTTCATGAGTCTATAGAGTTAAAAGAGATTAAAGACATGCTGAGACAGCAACAAACCCAAATCACTGAACTGACCCAGCGTCTTGATAGCCTTATGTCTCAAAAGAATGAACCTTTTGTTAATGCAACTCGGCAAAATAACTCACGACGGTGCCTTCGCTGTAATAGAGTTGGGCATATAGCCAGATATTGTCGACAACCATGGCCCATAGAGTCAAACCCTAGATCCCCTCAGGTGAATGTAAATGAGACATCTGTGGGGGAGCCTGACAGTGTAGCACCTGCAGTCTTGAGCCAGGTTATAGGAGATAGTGAAACTTCACCATCACCTTGTTGCCCTACCATCTTACAGCGTCTTGTGGGCAGATGCCCTGTTGTAAATGTCAAGATAGGGGGGGTAGAGATTTCATGTCTACTAGATACAGGGTCAATGGTGACCACGATAACCCAGTCATTTTTTGAGAAGCATTTCCGACAAGGAGTAGATGCACTTAAAGAATGTAGTTGGCTTCAATTAAAAGCAGCTAATGGTCTTGAGATTCCATATGTGGGATATTTTGAAACAGATGTGACTGTGTTGGGGCAAACCCTTTTGGGGCAGGGTATTTTGGTTGTTAAAGATCCCATCGATACTTTTTTCCATCAGAGGAAAGAACTGACTCCTGGCCTTTTAGGTATGAATGTGATTGGACAGTGTTATAATGACCTGTTTGAAAAGCATGGCCCAGCACTATTTTCAGCTCCACAGGTCAGGCAGGCTGAGTTAGGATGGAGAGACGCCTTTTCACAGTGTCACCGGGCAGATGGTTCCCCATTTCCTGGATTCATTGGTTATGTGAAAGTGCAGTCGTGCCATCCTGTGCAGATTCCAGCTGGCACCATGAGGTTAGTACCAGCATTGTGCCCTAAGAACATTAAAAGTTGTACAGTGTGTTTTTTAGAACCCCAGGATTTCAGTGAGGGGGGACTGCCTGCTGGAGTGTTAATATCACCTTCCTTATTGCAATGTAGACAAGGGGTAGTGCATGTACCGGTAGTTAATGTTGGTACAGAACCTTTATATTTGCCACCAAGAATTAGACTGGGTAGTTTGGTTGGGGCTGAGGTGGTCATAAGATCAGATCAAGACATTGTGTTCAAGGAAGATCTACCATGTGACCCTAATACTGTGACTGTTCAGTGTCAAGCTATTACATCAGTGTCAAACATTGAGGTCCAAGGTTTAGAATTGCCTGGGCTTACAGAGGCTGAGAAAGAGGAAGTGGTGAGATTGCTAACAAGATACTCTGACGTTTTTGCCAAGCATGATGGTGACCTGGGGTGCACAAATTTAATAGAACATCAGATTCCTTTAATAGATGAAACACCGGTGCGCCAGCGATATCGTAGAATTCCTCCTAGTCAGTTTGAGGCAGTGAAGGCACACATAAGACAATTGTTGGACAGTCAAGTCATTAGGGAGAGTTGTAGCCCATATGCCTCACCAATTGTATTGGTGCAGAAGAAGGATGGCTCTCTGAGGATGTGTGTCGACTATCGCCAACTCAATGTCAGAACTCGCAAGGATGCCTATCCCCTACCAAGGATAGAGGAGTCACTGGATGCCTTGACTGGAGCAAAGTGGTTTTCGACTTTAGACCTGGCTAGTGGATATAACCAGGTGCCAGTAGCTGACAACGACCGTGCTAAAACTGCCTTCTGCACCCCATTTGGGCTCTTTGAATTTAATAGGATGCCTTTTGGGTTGTGCAATGCCCCAAGCACATTTCAAAGGTTAATGGAGCGAATTTTTGGGGATCAAAGTTTTCAGTCTTTATTGCTCTATTTGGATGACGTGATTGTCTTCTCAACCACCATTGAGCAACATCTTCAGCGACTTGAGCTGGTGTTGGATCGTCTGAGACAACAGAACCTGAAGATAAAACTCAGTAAATGCTGCTTCTTTCAGCCAGAGGTACGTTATTTGGGGCATGTGGTCTCTTCTACAGGGGTCAGTACAGACCCAGAAAAGATCTCGGCTGTAGCTAAATGGAATCGTCCGCAAAGCCTTCAAGAACTTCGATCCTTCCTTGGCTTCGCTAGTTATTATCGGCGGTTTGTTAAAAACTTTTCACATATTGCGGGACCTTTGAACACATTGGTGGCAGAAATGATTAGGGGACAGAAAAGTAAACGACCAAAGATTAATCTGGAGACCAGTTGGACCGACCCATGTGAAAATGCTTTTCAGACGCTTAAAACGGCTCTAATAAATGCTCCAGTCCTTGCCTATGCTGATTTCAGTAAGCCCTTCATCTTGGATGTTGATGCAAGCCATCAAGGTCTGGGCGCAGTCTTATCTCAAGAACATGGAGGCAAATGCCGACCAGTCGCGTTTGCAAGTCGAGGTCTGCGACCATCTGAACGCAACATGCAGAATTACAGCTCAATGAAGTTGGAGTTTTTGGCTCTTAAATGGGCCGTTTCCGAAAAATTCCGAGAGTATTTGCTGGGTCAGAAATGCCTGGTGTTTACAGACAATAATCCACTCAGTCATTTGCAGACAGCGAAATTGGGAGCGTTGGAACAACGATGGGCTAACCAGCTTGCAGACTTCGATTTAGAGATTAGGTATAAGCCTGGACGTTCTCATGTTAATGCTGATGCCTTGTCTCGGAAGAATGTTGCATCTGTAGCTGCATTGGCTATGACTACTGTTTTTCCAAAGGAACTGCATCAGCATGTTCATGACGGTCAACGCGTAGTCGTAAGCGAATCAATTTCTGCCCTCCCCGAACAGCCTAGAGAAAATCTTAGCGTTCTGCAAGCAACTGACCCCATTATTGGGCAATTCCTTGTCTATTGGGATCGTCAAAGGCCACCAGATGCACAGGAGAAGGGATCAGAACCACCAGAAGTGCTGGAATTGGTGAGACAGTGGGAGAAGTTGGTCAAGATCGAGGGCATACTGTATCGGAGGTTCTGTCCCCAAGAGGAACATCGTGAAATTCGTCAGGTTGTGTTACCAGCTGTTCTCAGGGAAAGAGTCCTTATTGGTTTGCATGATGACCATGGTCACCAGGGAATCGAGCGGACCGCAAGTTTAGTGAGATCTCGATGTTACTGGCCTGGTATGTTCAAATTCATTGAGGAATGGTGTAAGAAATGTCAGCGCTGCACCCTGGCCAAGGTAGTACGACCAAAAGTACGAAGTTTTATGGGGCACCTGATGGCAGAGAGGCCATTAGATATTCTGGCTATTGATTTCACGCTGCTCGAACCTGCATCAAATGGACTTGAAAATGTATTGGTGATGACTGATGTTTTTTCAAAGTTTACACAAGCCATCCCAACTAGAGACCAAACGGCATCAACAGTGGCACGTGTTTTAGTGGAACGTTGGTTCTACCTATTCGGGGTCCCACGACAAATTCATTCGGATCAAGGTCGGTGTTTTGAAAGTAGGCTGATCCAAGAATTATGCCGGCTGTATGGGATTTCAAAATCTCGTACCACGCCCTACCGACCGCAAGGGAACGGTCAATGCGAACGTTTTAACAGAACCATGCATGATTTGCTGCGTACTTTGCCTCCGGAGAAAAAATGTCATTGGCCAGACCATCTTGCTCAGGTGGTATATGCTTACAATACCACAGGTCACCAGTCTACTGGATATTCCCCTTATGTCCTGATGTTTGGACAGGAGCCCCATTTACCTGTTGACTTTCTGTTGGGATTAGATAACCATGTCCAGAGTGAAGTAGGCTGGGTGGTGGACCATAGAGATAATTTGGAACAAATATTTAGTAAGGCCCGAGCCCGCCTTCAATGTGCCACAGAACACCGTGCCCGATCAAACGACCTTAAGGTGCGTCATGGACAATTAAGGGAAGGTCAAGTTGTGTATCAGAGAGCCCATAACATAAAAGGCAGGAATAAGATCCAGGATGCCTGGGATCCAACCCCCTATAAAGTGGTCCGGTGTCCCGACGGACAGGGAGCTGTGTATGCTATTGCCCCGGCAGATGGAGGTGGTAATATTAGACACATTCATCGTTGTGAGTTGCGTCCTGCTTATACTCCCTCAAACGATCCTGGACTTCTAGATCTATTTGACCATCAGGACACTTTAAGAGACGAAGGCATGGTAGTTTTGTCTCTAATCCCTGAGGATGTATCTGCCCAGGACCAAGTTAATACGTCTCCACCTTTACAGGAAGAAAATACCAACTTCTGCACTTCAGTAAATCATGCAGAGAACCATCAGCCTCAACAACAGGAGGAAGCTGTAGTAAGGCGTACAAGGAGGACAACAGCTGGATGTCATCCTAACCCATATCGTCTACCTCGGTCAGCCCCTACTACCAAAGTCCAGATTAATGACCAGGTTGCTCTCCCTATGATGCGGCTGTCCAGCAATGGTTTGAACGTAATGTTTCGCCCCTGGTTGTAGTATTGACGTAATCGACGGGACGTCGATTTTTTTAATCTGAGGGGTAGATTGTAATGGGACAAGGTTGGGGAACTACAAGTCCCATCAGCCCCAGCGCTATATAAGGAAGTAGTGAGGTTTGTTTGTCCTCTCACTTCCTTTCCGTGATCGTGTGTTGTGGATGTCGTGTGTGTTGTGGAGGCGGCACACTTAAAGCTTCAAAGATTGAGCCCTTCAGAAGGATAGTAGCAGATAAGCAGCTATGTTAACGTCATGGAGAGCTGAGTACTTGTTGCACACCATTTAGGAGTGTTTTTGCCGGATTATTGCCTGACTGATTGTTGCCTGAGTGCCAGTCAGAAATATCGGATGTTTGAGGGATGCACGGTTACCGTTTACTTTAGATTGAATTTTCTTTGGTTTATTTATTATTTTGTCTTATGTTGGACCAAGTGGGAAAACCCCAGACCATAAACTAAGTGTGATGGTTCAATGGTGCTGCTGACTTGTTTGTCCTACTGTCATTACCCACGGTTAATCTGTTTTTCTTTCCTTTTTGTAGATTTCTTTTTTCCCAACGATGGCTGCGTGGTTACCCTCACTGTATGGATGGCGGTGGTGAGGTGGCTGGGATCGTGTGGTGTTGGTCACTTTATTTGTATTTTTGCCTTTAGGGATGCAGTGTGATTGCTGTGAGTTTTGCTGTGGTGAGAGCACTTTTCAGGACTACTGCCTTCACGATATAGGTAACCTGTGGCCATCTGTGGGTTGTTTTTGTTTCTTATTTTTTTATTTGTTATTTTGTGGGTATTTGCTTTTAAGGACTTATTTTCTTTAACTGCTGAATTATTTGAATAAAAATGTGCCTATTGATGGAAACTGCACAACCGCCTTGCGCCTGATTATTTACCCCTTGGGTCATGTTACACAGGGTTAGTTTTAATTACCGCAGTTTGATTTCGTTCGGCTTCTCTGACTGATATAAACACACACACAACGTTATAGCTCTCTGAAAGACTCTGGAACACGCAGATATCTCAGCTATAACGAGGTATTTTTTTCTGGAAATAAGGAACACTCTTAATTCCTACCTTATTGTAGTGTGAGATTTATATCCTATGCAGGTATAAAGAAAACAAAATAGGCGACAGACTAGACTTCTCGGCTTTCTCTGGGAGTTTCACTCACAGATAACAGCAGCAGCAACGTTCAACGTGCGCGCGGCGCATACGTCACACACAGACTCGCGGAGGTTCGGATCTCGCATCCGCAACCAAAAATGAAAAGATAATTTCTTGATATATGTTCACAATTTAGGTTGAACTGCCCGCATCCTCCACCAATTAATGTAGCAAATGCAACATATAATAATATACATAAACTGTATTAAGGGGGCCGAAGGCCAATTTAGCTCAAAGGGAAATGATTCATTGATTTGCAAGGAATCTATGGAACCGAATCACCGAACCGAGCAAATGACTCGCTTAGAATTCATTTGAACGGGCCGTAATTATAACCAAATCTATAGTGAAACACTATGTCTTCTTAGCAAGGTAACTTTAAATCGAACAGTACAAGACATTAAATGTGCAAACACGACACAAGAAGATTTATCTTTTCAAATATATGGACAAGACTTTATTAGCTATTCTAAGCACAAAACTAAGGTCTAAACATAATCACGCACACGCACACACACATTCATACAGTCGCGAAAGGGAAAGAGTGAGTTGGAAAGAGTGAGAGAAAGTTTCAACTTTCTATATGCACGTAAGACATAACCTGAAAGGACCACCAAGCATTAATTTGAACCTTCGTTTCTTAGAGAGGTTATTCAATTAACATTAAAGCACCAGTTCAGTTAGAGCCTGGAGTACTTGCGCTTTGTAGTGGCTGAGGGAATTCCCTTTGTCTGCGTCGCGTCGAAGGGGGGGTTTCCCGGCCGGGTCCATTGCGTGGTTTGTTGTCTTTGAAGTGCAGGGATGGAAGTTTCGCCGCTGGTCACGTGTGATTAGCAAGCGAATGAGAGTCTTTTCCAGTTCGAAGCACGTTGCAAAGTTAACTTTGAAACGAAACTTTTACGAAAAAGGAAATAAAGGAAAGAAATGAAAGCAAGGCGAGTCGGATGGCTTGACTGAGCTGAATTGTAACCCTGATCTTGATGGGTTATTCGTCTGCTGGTCGAATTTGGTCTAGTCGATGTAGAAGCATGTGGACATGTTCTTTGTTTCAGAGATAAGCACGAACAGAACACTCTCTTGCTGGTTTTAGAGAGAGGCACGGACTTAACAGTTACAGAACAGAACAAAAATCTGACAAAAATCTAAACAAAAATCATCTGAAATCTTCTGAAATCTTTTGTTCGGATCTTTAACTTAAACTCTAGTCCATCCTCCTAGAAACTTCAGGCCAATGGGTAATGGCATGATCTCAGGAGGTGGATCTACTTCTTTACTTATCATAATTTATGCATGGTCTGTGAGCTGGTCTCCAGCACTTAGCAGAGACAAAAGACCATCGTTTTAACCTTATGATAATTATAATCATAAAACAAAACCTTTTACGCAGATTTCAATCAAGCCATCTTTTGAATCACGAGAATACGGTTCGTTTAAGAGCAAACGAGGCATTCACACTTCTAATGGTTGTATAACAATTACAAGAGTTAATAGTTAACAACAATTACATGGTTATTATGTGATCTAAGCATAATAACACATGAAGTGTAGGAACAACAAGAATTATGATTGGTTATAGGTCCAAGAATTGTTCTGTGGTGAGTTTATATGATTTTATGTGTGAGATCTCCGATCTCAACAGTGAGGTCGTGGTAGGTTCAAGGAGTAGGGGTAGAGGAAGGTGTTCTGTGTAACATCTCTGTCAGGGTATCAAAAGAGGTCTTTGTTGTGAGCCTCTGTTCCACCATTTTGGAGTTGACCTGTCTCAGTAAAACACCAACCTATTGACATGTTTCTTCCTGTGGCATTCTGTTGCTATCTGCAGGACCATAAAAGTCTTCGGAGGGGGGTTTATTGTCCCCCAAAACAAACTCTTGGCGCCGTTCTGTGACTCTGGAATGTGGGCTCCAGAACTTGGAGTGTTGAAGCCATGTGAATTAATCCCATGAGAGATTAGTTTGATTAAGTTGTGTTTGATTTGCCTTGATTCTCTACAGTATGATGGAGACGCTGAAGGAGAATATTGTGATCAACCGTATCAAAAGCTGCAGAAAGATCCAGTAAGATGAGAAGCGATGGTGTGCCGGTGTCGGCCGCCATCAACAGGTCATTTGTGACCCTGATCAGGGCTGTTTCGGAGCTGTGAGCGGAACGGAAACCGGACTGAAATTTTTCAAAAAGGAAATTTGAATTTAAATGATCCTGAAGATGGGCAGCAACAACTTTTTCTAAAACTTTGGACAGGAATGGAAGGTTGGAAATAGGCCTGTAGTTAGCAAGAACTTCAGGGTCTAAAGTGGGTTTTTTTAGAAGGGGTTTGATGACAGCAGTTTTTAGAGCAGATGGAACGTGACCAGTGCATAAAGAATGGTTGATGACTTTGGTTATTAAAGGACTAAGAGAGCTGAAGTGTGTTTTCACTAGGGCTGTAGGCAAAGGATCCAGCATGCAGGTGGAAGCCTTCATCCTGCTGATGATGTCCTCAACTTGTTGTTTAGAGATTTCAGGAAGACAACAGAGAGACTGGAAGGTCCCAGGCTGTGGATCGGCAGTGGGGACAGACAAAGCAGGGGTGCTGGAAAGGAGAGAGCGGATGTTCTCAACTTTTTTTCTGAAAAAGGTGATGAAGCTGTTGCATTTCTCTTCTGATGTGTCATTGTGCGAAATAGTTTGTGGCTTGGTGAGATGGTTAATGGTAGAGAAAAGCTGCTTGGAATTTCCCTTATTTTTACTAATGATATTTGAATAAAACTGTGTCCGAGCCTTTTTTAGCGACATTGAATAGGCCTTTTGATGTTCTTGATAGGCTATTTTGTGAACAGTAAGTCCCGTTTTTGAAACACGCCGCTCAAGTACACGACCAGCTGTTCTCATTTTCCGTAGTTCTGGAGTGAACCAGGGAGATGTACGTGAGAAAGTGACTATTCGTGTTTTTACAGGTGCGTGGAGGTCCAAAATACTGCTCAGGGTGCTGTTATAAAAATCCACTGATTCATTTACTGATGTAAAATTTGCCGATGGGATTTTTAGAAGGTCCAAAGCCAACGTGTCTGGGTTGATATTTTTTATGTTTCTGAAATAGATTTGACGTTTTGGTTTGATGTAATGAGAAAAGTTCACCTCCATTGAGATGACTTTGTGATCGGGCACTCCAAGATCGTATACCAGCAGATTTTCAATGGGAGCAGAGTCAGTAATGACCAGATCAAGTGTATGTCCTCTGTTATGGGTTGGGACGTCAACATGCTGTTTGAGATTTAGACCGTCCAATAGCTGTAGAAAATCAGCTGCTGAATGACAGGAGGGGGTGTCAACGTGAATG
The DNA here is from genome assembly GCF_016745375.1 of Pimephales promelas. Next base: position 5,657,961 of record NW_024121299.1, on the reverse strand, counting down.
TTAAAATCTCCAAGTACAACAATGTTTGCAGATGTAGCACAGAGTGAAGTGAGTAAATTATTTATCTCTGAGATAAAAAGCTGGATTTTGCTTGGGAGGTCGGTAAATGAGAAGAATAGTCATAGAGCAAGGGGGTTTACATCTGAAAGCAAGGCATTCAAAAGTGAGCAGGTCGGGCAGAGACAGTGGGGTGAGTTTTAAGTCACTGCGGTGTAGTACTGCTAGACCACCGCCGCGTCCGAATTGGCGGGCTTTCTCCAAGTATTGATAACCAGGAGGACATGCTTCATTTAATACAAAAAAGCCCCCTGGCTGATGCCAGGTCTCAGTAAGACACATGATATCAATATTCCGGTCCAATATATGGCTGTGTATAAGACAAGATTTATTTGTGAGAGACTGTGTGTTAAACAGTTCAATTTTGATGTTTGCTGGAGTGATGTGCTGTAAAGAACGAAGTAGACTGAAATCCACTCCACGTTTTATGTTCCGCTCCATATAGACGGGTCTTATCCAAGTAGTTTCCGTGGTTTCCTCAACGCTATTTACTCCAGGTAGAGGGGCGTTCTGATGACGTAGATGCCGTGCGACAGAGCGCTCGGCTGACCAGAGGGATGGAATCGAGTCGCCAGACTGGGAGAGAACAAACTTTCTACGGCAGCTTCTATGGATGTAGCGTGGTCGGCTTTGAAGTTTAAGTTGTTTAATGGCTGAGATATATGTTGGACTGCTGTTCTTCCTCAAGTCAAGCAGTTGTGGGATGGAATACTTTAGCCTCATGTCGCTTACAGTGTAGATCCGAAGATTGTCCAGCCGGCTAGCAAGTGGCTGATCACCAAGCCGGGGAGATGTTATGCTGATGTTGATGCTAGTGTCGGTAAGAGATATCAAGACCACAATGCAAGTGGACAATAGTAAAGAACTCTGATGCAGCGGCTCAGGTACAAGCCGATATTGTACGAAGAAGATTGCCAGCCACAATAGGTATGATACAAAAATCCATACATCCATAAATCCGTTCAGGAAAAGTAAAAAAGTTTGTAAAATGTGGATTCTAGAGCGCAAAAAGATCCACAAAGACGTTTTTCTTAAGGGAGAAGCGGCAACAGACAGTGCCAGCGTCCTCTCGCCTCCGTATCCGTACACCTCTCAAAAAAAAATTGCATAGCCAATTTAGAGGCTTTTACATGAACATGAACATGAAGTCGAGCACAGGGAAATGGGAGACAATGACAAGGATCCAACAAAGACTACAAACAAGAAGAGACTTATAACTTAAAAAGGGAACCAATCAAGAGGGGACAGGTGGGAGAACTCAAACAATAATCAGGTAACGAGGGGGAGGGATAAGACAATGACAACAGCATTTGGCCCAAAATAACAAAAAAACCCTTGTGCAACACAAGACAGGACAGGCATGTGACAGTAGGCCACTGGTGTAAGGGAAAAGGTTAGAGGCAGCCTTGTTGTATTGGGTGTGGCGCTGGGAAAATGAGGTGAGAGATTTGAAATGTTTTTGTAAATTGTTCACTTTGAGAAAACCAAACCAGAGAAAATTTTCTCTGGTTTGTTTTTCTCAAAGTGATGTTAAGCTTACTGTGGAGGTAAGAGAGTCAGAGAGAGAACTTGCCAGGAGATCGATACATAAAAACACAAATATTCTCACTAAGAACTTAGCGCTTCTTGTAGAAGGAACAAATTCAAATAAAGTCTCTGCTTGAAGAAACAACTTAAACAGCTGGCAGCCCAGTAAACGGTAATTATAGAGGAGTACTCCGTGAGTAGAGGCACGGGCTGAAGACGCTCAAAGGAGACTAGTGGCAAGCAGCGATTCTCCAGCTCAGACAAAAACTCTTTACGTTAATCAGCTCTCCGATACGACAGGACTGAGACAAGACAGAAGATAACAATGTTGAACGGCACATTGAGGGCGCACACACAGTAATGCAATGCTCAGGCAAAGACAGGAAAGAAGAAAGGGAAGAAATAGAGACGCTAATCAATAGAAAAGGAAAAAAAATAACACTTGGCTATGTCAGGTCACAAACAGACTGGGGGAGCTTGGTTTGGTTGGTCCCCGGCTGGCTTTAAAAAAAAGAAAAAGAAAAACTTTATGTAGCTCAGAAGGTTAACGAAGGGAGTTGGGTGTCACTGGTGGCGGTGGAGGGGAATCGTGTTATTGAATCGAGGGGAGATGTCTGTGTCTCTTGTGTTTTTTTTAATCGCAAATTAACAAAACAGTAACACATACCAGGTAAGAAATCAGTGAGACACATCTACAATACTGAAGGAGGAAAGGGAAAAACAAAACAAAAAACAAAACAAAAAAACAAACAAAAAAAAACAAACAAAGAAAAACACAAGGAACAGAAAAATACAATACAGCCCCACACAGTCATCGACAAAGTGGTATATGTAGGCACACAAGATCCTTTCTGTGACGCAAGTGGGTAGTATCAGAGTGGTTGTAGGTGATATAGTGACACTATTATAACAATGTTATCTTCTGTCTTGTCTCAGTCCTGTCGTATCAGAGAGCTGATTAACGTAAAGAGTTTTTGTCTGAGCTGGAGAATCGCTGTTTGCCACTAGTCTTCCTCGAGCGTCTTCAGCCGTGCCTCTATCACCTGACGGAGTTCTTCTCTAAAAATAATTACCGTTTACTGGGCTGTCAGCTGTTTAAGTTGTTTCTTCAAGCAGAGACTATTTTAATGTGTTCCTTCAACAAGAAGCGCTAAGTTTTTAGTGAGAATATTTGTGTTGTTTATCGATCTCCTGGCAAGCTCTCTCTCAATTAAAGTATACTATTTCTGTTGTCTGTTGGTCTGTTTACTATGTCTGTTGGTCACTGGCAGTTTTGGATCAGCCCTCTGACCTAGAGTTTAGAGCAGATGTACAATGTAATTAAATGTATTATTATTTAATTTAATGTAGAAATTAAATGTATTATTATGTATTATATATAAAGAAGCATGAAATATATTATTATTGTCATAGTACTATTGTCACTACTGTTGAAGATTGCTAGAGCCTATGTTACTATTGTTGTCATGAATATTATCATTATAAATACTATCATTGATACCACCATCTCTAATACTAATATATATATATATATATATATATATATATATATATATATGTATATATATGTGTGTGTGTGTGTGTGTGTGTGTGTGTGTGTGTGTTTGTCAAAGTCACTATTATATCACCTACAACCACTCTGATACAACCTAATTGCATCACAGAAAGGATCTCGTGTGCCTACATCACTTTGTCGAAAGTGTGTCGGGTTGTATTGTATTTTTCTGTTCCTTGTGTTTTTTTTTCTTCCTTTCCTCCTTCTGTATTGTAGATGTGTCTCACGGATTTCTTACCAGGGGAATCCTGGGCGGAGACTGCGTTCTCCAAAGGGGGCTGGCGTTTCAACCGCTGATGCACTGCCTGTAAGTCGCCTCGAGCCCAGCAAGCCTCTGAAGATAGATAGGTAAGTTTTGGTGAGGCAGGTGCTGAGGAAGTCTGTTCTGTGGAGGGAAGTTGTGAGTTTGTTAGAGGGGTTGATGTTAAACATTGGGTTATTTTATTTAGCGTGGTGATATTGTGTATATCTTGTATTGTGGTCATGGCCACGTTTGACTTAAATGTTTTTGTGTCCCATCCAGATTTGAATCATTTGGATAAGTGCAAGAAAACTGAGCTCCACGCCATTGCAAACCATTACGGCATCTCTGTGTCCACTTCTCTAGTATAATCGGAATTAAAAGCTCTAGTTCCCTTTCGTAGGCACTTCGAGTTTAGTCAGAAGTGACGGAGAATGGGGGTTTCGCATAGAAAGCCAATCCTCTTCGAGTATTTAACAACGAGGGTGATATGACGGTAAATGTGTGGCACAACCCCCGACGCTAGTTCCTCAGGCCACACCCACCGCTCCAGTGGTAGAGCCAGTGAGCGCTGTATCGCTTTAGACATCTGCCTCTTTGCAGGTACCGTCTGTTTCGTTCAGCGCTCCAGAGGATGATGCGATGACGATCGCAGCATCACAAGGCGGGCTTGACTCCTCGGGAAGTGAGGATGCGGCCGCGTTGCCTCCCTCGGGAGCGTCAACGTCGCCGTGTCTGATCCCGCGATGACGGCCATGCTATCTCGGGCCTCCGTGAGCATCGGGGGGGGGGGGGGGGGGGGTGGAACTCCGCCCTGTCCCGATCTCTTGCGGCTGGATAATTGTTTTTTGGGTAACGCTGCCGCCTTACGGCCACGGCCACGGCCAACCCCAATTTCCTTTTTCCCCGAGTTGCATGCGGAACTGACACGCACTTGGGTAAAAAAAAAAAAAGCCCAGAGAGCGTGCTTCAGTTTCCCCGCCTTTCCTCCCCTCGGCGACGCGGTTGCCTGTGGGTACGCTGGGACTCCTCCGGTGGAGCGCTCTGTTGCGATGCAGCTGCGTCCGCAGGGCGCGTCCTCCCGCGGTGCTCCCGGATGCCCATCCAAAGCCTATGGGTTTTCGTCGTCTATGGCGGCGCGATCCTGTAGAGCGGCGGGACAGGCAGCCTCCGCCCTGCATATGATGAGCACCTGCTAGCTGCTCAGGAATGTGCACGAGGAGGGGACGGACCAAGCGAGCTGCGAGCCTGCCGCCTACCTTGCTCTCAAACGGGCGACGGAAGCGGCCGCTCGCTCCCTTGGTCAGGTGATGCCCACCGCTGTGGTCCAGGAGCATCATCTAAATGTTTCGGCGGTGCGGCCCAGGACTTTGGCCAGCACTTCTCGACCGCCTAGGAGCAGACTGAGGCGGGTTTACACTTCTGCCCCGACGGCCAGCTGCTGCCTCCACCCAGCCGTTGGCTCAGACGCCTCCGCCCACTCGCCGCCGAGGACGCCCCCCTGCGGCTCCCTTCCCTCCCACGCGGCCCAAGCAGCAGCCTGGTTGAAGAAAAACTGACACTATCATTGAGCACACAGACTGGAATGCACGCACACGATGTCCAGTGCGTCGCCCCGCTCATTCCTCTCTGTCTCTGAGGGTGCGGATGGGAGCATGTGTCGTCCCTCAACTACACCACTCCCCTCCCCCTCTATCGCCAGACCCCCGGCAGAACAGACCCCCGTGGAACGCTGGTCCTTCCCTGGTCTCTTCTGTCGGGGAACGGGGCTCGACTGGGCATCCGCACAGGGTAACTCCTGTGTGCATGCCGGTCTCCCTGTACCGCTGCCCCTCCGGGGGGACGTCTGTGGTTCGCATGACTCCGCTGGTTCAGTTCCTGGGAGCCTGGCTAGAGCTCCTCGACCTGTCCCGCTGCGTCATCAGAACGATCGGATTCGGCTACGTGACTCAGTTCGCGAGGTCTCCTCCCCGTTTCAGGGGAGTTCGCTCCACGGTGGTCGGTGGCTATGCCCCGGTCATGAGAGCGGAGATTGCGACCCTGCTGGCGAAGGGTGAAATCGAGACGGTCCCTCCAGCCGAGGTGAGGTCCGGGTTTACAGCCCATACTTCACTGTCCCCAAGAAGACCGGTGGGTTACGACCGATCCTGGATCTGCGCATTTTGAACCGTTCTCTCCATCGACTACCGTCAAAATGCTCACAGCCAAACGCATTTTCGAATGCGTTCGGCCTCAGGATTGGTTTGCAGCGATTGACCTGAAGGACGCGTACTTTCATGTCTCCATATTGCCTCGACACAGACCGTTCTCGGTTTGCCTCGAGGCCAGGCATCAGTACACGGTTCTCCCTTTCGGGTTAGCTCTGTCACCTCGCGTCTTCACGAAGATCGTCGAGGCAGCCCTTGTTCCCCTTCGCGAACACGGGGTTCGCATCCTGATTTATCTTGACGATTGGCTGATACTGGCACACTCTCGAGAACAGGTTTGCGAACACAGAGACCTGGTGCTCCGGCACCTAGCCTGTCTGGGCCTTCGGGTCAACCGGGAGAAGAGCAAACTTTGCCCCGTGCAGAGGATCTCTTTTCTCGGCATGGAGATAGACTCGGTCGCCATGTCCGCGCGGCTCACGAATGAGCACGCGCACTCACGAATGAGCACACGCACTCACTGCTGACTTGTCTTCGACTGTTCGAGGGCAAGAGTGCGGTTCCACTGAAACTTTCAGAGGCTCCTGGGGCATATGGCATCTGCAGCCGCGGCAGCACCGCTCGGATTGCTTCATATGAGACCGCTTCAGCTGTGGCTTCGCGATCGAGTCCCGAGGTGGGCATGGCATCGCGGCTCGCTCCGAGTTCCAGTGACTCCAGCGTGCCACCTAACCTTCTCCGTGGTCGAACCTCAGCTTTTTACGGGCCGGTGTCCCTCTTCAGCGAGTTTCCAGGCATCTCGTTGTCTCCACGGATGCATCTACCACGGGTTGGGGTGCCATGTGCAATGGGCATCCAGCCGCGGGTTCCTGGACAGGACCCCAGCGCCTCATGCACATCAATTGCCTCGAGCTGCTGGCAGTACGCCTGGCCCTGCACCGCTTTCGAGCACTGCTCAGGGTCAACACGTACTTGTCCGTTTAGACAACACCACTGCAGTAGCGTACATCAACCACCAGGTTGCTCTACGCTCACGCCGGTTGTCGCAGCTCGCCCGCCACCTCCTGATATGGAGTCAGAAGCACCTGAGGTCCCTTCGTGCAGTGTACATTCCAGGAGACCGGAACCTGGCGGCCGACGAGCGGTCACGGGTCCGCCCTATCTCCGGCGAATGGCGTCTCCATCCCCAGACGGCCCAGCTGATTTGGGACCAGTTCGGGGAGGCACAGATACTTCTGTTCGCCTCCCGGGACTCATCCCACTGCGCCCAGTTTTATTCCCTGTCCGAGGGCTCACTCGGCACAGATGCACTGGCGCACAGCTGGCCGCGGGGCCTATGCGTTTTCCCCAGTGAGCCTTCTTGCACGGGTGTTGTGCAAGATCAAGGAGGATGAGGAGCAGGTCTTGCTGGTAGCCCCCTATTGGCCCACCAAGACGTGGTTCTCCGAACTCATGCTCCTCGCGACAGCACCTCCTTGGCCTATTCCTCTGAGACTAGATCTACTCACTCAGAGACGGGGCACTCTGTGGCACCCTCGTCCCGATCCTGGAGGCTACACGTGTGGCTCCGGGACGGGACGGGGCAGGTTTGAGTTCGCTGCCACCTGCGGTGGCGGCAACCATCACTTCCGCTAGAGCGTCGTCCACGTGACACCTGTACGCGTTTAAGTGGAACCTCTTCGTCAACTGGTGCTCTTCTCGCGGAGAAGACCCCCGGAGATGTTTGATCGGGGTCGTGCTTTCCTTCCTGCAAGAAGGGTTGGAGTGTAGGCTGTCGCCCTCCACCCTTAGGGTTCATGTCGCGGCCATTGCCGCGTCTCATGATGCAGTGAAAGGTAAGTCTAAGGGAAGCATGACCTGGTCATCAGGTTCCTGAGGGGAGCGAGGAGGCTAAAACCGCCTCCTTCCCCTCGTTCCCTCTGGGGACCTCTCAGTCTAAATCTAAGTGCTCTGCAGAGGCCTCCCCTGGAGCCTTTGCAGTCGGTAGAGTTTTTGCCCTGTCCTATGTAGACAGCACTCCTGATTGCATTGGCCTCCATCAGGAGAGTAAGGGACCTGGACGCATTCTCCGTTGACGAAGCGTGCCTGGAGTTCGGGCCGGCTTACTCTCACGTGTTCTTGAGACCCCGGCCTGGATATATGCCCAAGGTTCCTACCAATCCCTTCCAGGACCAGGTGGTGAACCTGCAAGCGCTGCCCCTGGAGGAGGCACTCCCAGCCTTGCACTGCTCTGTCCAGTACGTGCACTCCGCACCTACGTCGACAGAACGTGGTGTTCAGGACCTCAGACCAGCTCTTGTCTGTCATGGGGGGAGCCAGAAGGGAAGGGCTCTCTCAAAGCAACGGCTGTCTCACTGGATAGTGGACGCCATTGCTTTGTCTTACCAGCAGCAAGGCCGTCCGTGCCCCCTTGGTGTGACGGCCCATTCCACTCGGAGTGTGGCCTCCTCTTGGGCTCTTGCGCACGGCGCCTCGCTAAAAGACATTTGCAGAGCTGCAGGCTGGGCGACACCAAACACCTTCGCGACATTCTTAATCTGCGAATTCAGCCGGTGTCCTCTCACGTACTCGCTTCCGCCAGTACTGGACCCGCTTAGGTGTCTTCGCTTGCTCGCCATTCCACTCCTCGGATTGGATAAGTGTGATATTTCCTCAGTGTCTTCCGTTGAAGCCTTGAGTCCTCCAGCACCGACGATGCGGGCACCACTGCTGTTGCTCTGGATGCCGGCTAGGTGCCTCCATGTGCACGGTTCCCTATGGTAACTGTCTTATGTGTTTTATCCACTGTAAGCCTCTCTGAGCATGTGTCTTCCCTTGGCAAGCCATCTGCCACCCCTGGAGTTAAATTCTAGTAGCCACCTGCGGTTGGTGCTCCAGTGATCTCCATATGCGTTCCTTGCGGCCATATGTGTATTTTTTAATCCTCCTTCGGTAGGCATCTGGTAGCATGTCCCTCCCGGGATATGTTTCCCAGTGTACCTTGGTAATCCTGTGTCAAAGTGGGATCCCTGTAAAAAAAAAAAAGGTAAGGTTCAGGGGTCCACTGGGCAGCTTGAAGATGGCGTGATGGCACTGACCCCCATTCTCCGTCACTTCTGACGTAACTCGAAGTGACTACGAAAGGGAACGTCTCGGTTACGGATGTAACCCTCGTTCCCTGAGTAGGGAACGGAGACGTTACGTCTCCCTGCCACTTCAGCTGTATCGCTGGGTAGACGCCGGAGTTCAGCCTTGGCTCCTCAGCGAAGACATACTGCGGTTGCGTTCACTTCCTCCTTTTATACCCACTGCGTGGGGCGGAGATACGCTATGCAAATTCCACAGCCCCAAGGCATTTTCATGCCATTGGCTCGTTGTTAAATACTCGAAGAGGATTGGCTTTCTATGCGAAACCCCCATTCTCTGTCACTTCTGACGTAACGTCTCCGTTCCCTACTCAGGGAACGAGGGTTACATCCGTATCCGAGACGTTTTAGATGGACTCGTTAAAAAAGGGGTTATCATAATACCGGTGACTATGGGCAGTCCTGGGCCAGAACTGAAAGAGGGGGAGGGGCTACTTGAGGAGGAACTCCTGCTGGCCGGCAGGCAATACCAACTAGGAAGCCTATTACGATACCTCAGTTTTTGCCATTTTCAGTTGAGTCATCTCCTGGCTCTTAAGCAGGATAGCCAATTAAAAGTCGCGGCGTAGTGGTGCGGCTTCAGATGGAGAAGTGAGAGAAAGAGAGAGATTTACAACTCCACAGAGAGCTGGAACTTAAAAAACTAGAGGCAGATACAGCTTTTAAAATGAGACAATTGTAGTTACAAACCACTGTTGACGCTGCTCGTCCTGTTCCCGCTGCTGATAAAATATCTCCCCAGCCTGCCAGTGAGTATAATGTGAGTAAATATATTTCTCTGGTGTCTGTGTTTCGTGAGGCTGAAGTGGAGGTCTAAATTTGGTGCATTTGAGCGTGTTGCTGGTGCTCTACGCTGGCCTAAAGAGGTGTGGGCCATCTTACTCCAGTGTAAATTGACCGGTAAGGCCCAGGAAGCGTGCGCAGCCTAGTCTGTAGAGGAAGGCTTGAATTATGATTATGAGTTAAAAATGCCATTCGGAGAGCTTACGAGCATGGACGCGGGAAGTAGGGGTGCACCCCCTGTTGGCAAACAGTGACTTCAAAAAATGATAGCTTATAGATATAAATCTGGGTGTTGTTTCGGTTCCACAACATTTTGTATGTCATGTTTTGGGTGTGGAATGAAGAGGGTTCATTTAGTAATTATTTAATTAAAAATTATTTAATTTATCTTCAGTGTGTATTAGGCAATCAGGTGTCTTGACGTAAATCACGCAATTACTGTTTTTTAGTAATTGCGTGATTCGCATCAAGACACTTGATTGCTAATCGTAAAGTTAGTCTATATCAATATCAGCGCTACTGTATATCACTATAATTAGTTAGCAATGACTCTAAAGAGAATTTTGGATTTTTTTCAATCCAACCCCCAAAACCTGAGGCCGAGGACTAGCAAGAATTCTCACTGACTCCTCATCCAGACAAGAGGTAACGTTACAGCCCCTATACGCCTGAGCAAGCATGCGTTTCGAGTGCATAGCTGTCAACATTGAAAATAAGGGAGATTTCACATCCATCCCCAAAATAAGGGATTTTTTTTACACGATTCTTACCCACAAACTTTTAAATTAAAGCACTAATCATTAAAAGTCTAAAGAGTGTATAAAATAAGCACTAATCATTAAAAGTCTAAAGAGTGTATAACTACAAGCCTATGTGTGAGAGAGAAAAAGACAGTGTATGTGTGTATGTGTGTGTGTATGCGAGAGAAAGAGACATTGTCATTTAAAAAACAAAAATATCATAGAGAATGTTTAAATACTAATATCAGATTACAAGGGAAACCGAGGCGGAGAGTGGTGCGATCGGAGGCTGCTTCTGCTGGAATTGATTGGGAGAGGTCATCTGTGCGCTAGCAGAGCGCACGCTGACACGGAGTAAAGCCTTTATGCTTTATAGTACTCGACTATGACAACTCGACCGACATGACCTCGTGCTTGGCTCTGTGCACAGCTTTATCCACAAGTTTCCGAGGGGCGCTCCTGTAAAAAATAAAGTGGGTGAAACATCCGGTGGAAATAGCATTCCAATGGTATTTTGTGTGTTAGTTAGCGAAGAGGCTAGCTGTTTTTCGGATAATTATTTTACTATTTAAAGACGCAAATCTTTATGAGAGATGTCGTTACGGAGCTCAGGGACAACATGTACTGTTCGCGGTTGTATGTATAACCAGACTAAACTAATTCAGTGGCTTAAACGTGATTGTTTTGAACATAAGCTGAAAACGAAATCAGAGTGATCCTGCCAGAGCCCGTCTCTGATCCTGCCAACGACTGTAGTTTCCATCACCTCCCAAAAGACGATGAATCTTCCTGTGTACATTTGTTTAAATTCTTAATATTCTATAAACTCTATCAGCATGTGATTGGCTGTTCGCTACTGATGTTACACCTAAACTCAGGATCAAAGCCTGTGTTGACAGAATACCAAATGTGCCAGTTAATGTATTCAAGTAGCACATTCATTTATAATTTTGAATAAACTCCAAGCACAATGACTAAGTGTGTATTTTTTATTTTAATTGTTTGTCAGCTCGCACAACTGTCTGTCACCATGCCTTGATGAGTATTGATTATTAATAATGTTATAATACTCCCAATCAACTACTGTGGAGGGTAAAGGTACTGTTATTTCACCCTTTTTAATTTCGTTGAGGTTGTGTTCCCACATCGTTAGCAAGTTTGGATCGCTATAACTTGAATGACTGTCAACTGTTGAATGAACGAGTGTCAATGTCAAGTCGCGCTTTGTTTACTTCCAACCGTAAGTCACGCCCACTTTTGACGCAAGGCCTCATGGGGCGTAGGAAACTTGTGGATTGTAACAGCACGCGCGGCGTCGCAATGACCCCCCGACCCCCCTAACCTCCACCCATCAACCCAACCCCCCCCCCCCCCCGATCGTCAGCACCCAACACACCCCCTACCAAAAATGACTTTGCGCGTCTCTACTTACGAGTAAGTGCCGGAGCCCGGAAGCCTACCGACAGCGGTTTCTCGGTCTTCGGAAAAGTCCCGATCAAACCTTTATAGATTTTGCTCGTGAAAAGGGGGTCCTTTTTGATCGATGGTGTGCATCGTGTAAAGCGGATTGTGAAGGACCGAGAAGTCAGGAACAAGGAACACAAGCTTTAACTGAAAATGGGTCTTTATTTGAACCCAAAAGGAATCAACTTTACAAACTCATAAATTTGCAACAAATATAAAACAAATGAACAGAAAATGAGATCAAAACAGTTATACAAAAAACAGCCAAACCAAACTAAAACTGACCTGCTCAAATGAATAAAGCAACAGCTTTTAAAGGAAAGGATGGGTCCATTACAAATTAAGAGAGGAAACAATTTAACTACAAATTTAACATACAGTACAACCTTAAGCAAATCAAAATCAAACCAAACAAAGATGTATAGTAAATAAAGATAATCAAAGCAAAGCAAAATAGTCAATAACATAAATGTACAATTAAAGTAATCAATTAACAATACATTGATGTTTCTTCCTCCCCGGGCAATTCCCATCGAATGGTATAGCCAGGCGGAACCAATAACATAAATACTCTGCTCCTGCCCGGACTCTAATCTCCGTCACACCATGCGGCTGCTGTGGACCATGGGTGCTTCTCAATATCCCTCCTCGTCTCCTCGCTCCTCCGTCCTCCCTCCCATGACCCGGAAACCGATCGAGCTCAGCCATCTTGAAGGACATCTCAATTCTCTAATTGCACCGTGAGGAGTCGAGGATCGAGGAGGCTTCATGAGGAGTCATAAGCGAGGATACACATCCTACGCGGAACTGTTATATTGACTAAATGTGACGCACGTGTCAATTCTCCTCCCCCTTCACATCGGTCACAATCATTTTAATTTATACTTTACCTTTGCAGTTTATATAAACCACACATCTCAGATATTTCAACAGTATAGTCTATCTTTATTATTATTTATTATGAATTACCAAACTTCAACAACATAAGGGCAGATCCTTTTAGCGCTGCTGGTGACGCTCGAGTGATCAAGAATTCCAATGGATATAAAAAAAGCTTTTATTCGATTCCTCTGTCCTCCTTTCCTTTCCTCGCTTCCTTCCCTCACGTCCTACAGGGGGTGGAGCTGAGACGCAAGGAAAGGAAGCAAGGAAAGGAAACGAGGATGCACAAATAAGAAATGAAAAGCACCCCATGTCTGAATTCATCCCGGTAAACTTAAACTCAAAATAGAAACAAAGTAACAGATAACAGATACAATGTAACTAATTTGTGTGCACTTCAAATCAGTAACAATGTATATAAAAATGTGTGATAAATGTTAACCTAACAATAAAGAATTATGAAAATTTTTGTTCTGTGTGGTTATTATACTAAAATGTAAATGACAAAAGAAAGAAACTTAATTATTCTTAAATGAATGTCCATGTAAATGTATGTGTGTGTGTGCATGTGTTGACATCAACACTACCGCTCTTGTGCGGGCTCCACTCGGGCCGTCACACAGATGATGTGGCTGCTTTACGTGAGCTAATTTTGCTCAAGGAATTTAAGAACAGTTTGCCTGAACGTACTGCTGTATATCTAGGGGAACAAAAGATCGTTTTTCTACAGCAGGCAGCCATATTTGCAGATGAGTTTGCGCTTTTGCATAAGACCACTTTTTCTAAGCGTGAGGTTTCGTCACGAGTAGGGTTTCAAAGGACTGAGCAGCTGGTGCGTATAGTCTAGGGGTGCACAATATTGACAAAAATGTGATATTGCGATATGCCGATATCGATAATGAATATTGCGATATCGATATTAATTTCGATATTTTTAAATGGATGTAAAACGTCTCGGGTTATGACTATAACCCTTGTTCCCTGAGAAGGGAACGAGACACTGCGTCGATAAAATCGACTCTTTGGGGACGCTCCCTAAGCGTGCGCCTCTGAAGTATGAATGAAACTAATCCAATCCTGATTGGTGTTGCGTCGTGACGTAACATGTGACGGCATACCCGGAAGTATAAAAGTGACGCTGTCACAACACACACTAGCCTCGCGATGAAGCAAGACGCTCAAGGGTCTGAAAAGGGGGCGTGGCAACACGACGCAGTGTCTCGTTCCCTTCTCAGGGAACAAGGGTTATAGTCATAACCCGAGACGTTCCCTATCGAGGGAACTCAACACTGCGTCGATAAAATCGACTCTTTGGGGAACGAGTACCCACTAGGCCACGCACCGAACAGACCCGCCCCAGAGTGAAACTGATTAGGCACTCAGCAAGGGCCGAGTACGTGTGCACCGGGCGTACTGGGAAGGCTGAGACTGTAAAACCTGATGAAAGTATGCGGGGTAGCCCAGCCGGCTGCCTCACAAATCTCCTGCAGAGGTACTCCCGACAGAAGGGCCCTAGAGGAAGCCATGCCTCTAGTCGAGTGAGCCCTTAAGGCCAAAGGTGAAGGAACCCCACGCACCTTGTAAGCCTCAGTAATAGCCTGGACAATCCAGTTACTTATAGTTTGTTTGGTCGCCGGGAGCCCCCTCTTAGGTGACCCAAAGCATACTAACAACTGGTCAGATCTTCTCCAAGAAGCAGACTTTTCCAAGTATACACTCAAAGCTCTGACGGGGCAGAGCAAGTGAAGCCTCTCTTCTCCCGCCGACACATGAGGTGGAGGATGGAATGCCTGAAGGACTACAGAGCGAGCCGTACTCGAAGGAACTTTAGGCACGTAGCCCGGACTCGGGTGCAAAAAGGCCTTTACTTTGCCAGGGGCAAACTCCAAGCAAGCTGGCGTTACCGCCAGGGCCTGGAGATCTCCCACCCTCTTAAGAGAGGTAATCGCTAAGAGAAAGACCATTTTCAGCGTTAAGTCCTTAGGCGAAGCCGACTCTAAAGGTTCGAAGGGAGCGAGGGACAACCCTTCCAGAACTATTGCCAGATCCCAGGCAGGCACCCTGGACCTGATCGCCGGCCTCATCCTCCAAGCACCACGGAGAAACCTAATGACCAATTGGTGCCTCCCCAGAGGTCCACCATCTACTGGCGCGTGGAAAGCCGAAACGGCAGCCACGTACACCTTAAGAGTGGACGGGGAGAGACCCGCAGAGAAACGATCCTGAAGGAATTCCAGAACTGAAGCCACTGGGCAGTTTACTGGATCCAACCTTCGTTCTCCACACCAAGTGTGAAACACCTTCCACTTGAGGCCATATAATCTCCTGGTAGATGGGGCTCTAGAGCTAAATATGGTTTCAACCACCTCAGCTGATAAGCCAGCATTTAGGTACTGAACCCCCTCAGAGGCCAGACCCACAGCTTCCACAACTCTGGGCGAGGGTGGAAGATTGTGCCCTCCGCCTGAGACAATAGATCCCTCCTCAGAGGAATCGGCCATGGCGGAGCTATGAGGAGTGATATTATATCCGAGAACCATACTCGTGGCGGCCATCTCGGGGCAACCAGAAGTAGACTGATGCCCTCTTGACGGACCCTCTCCAGGACCCCTGGGAGCAGAGCGATCGGGGGGAAAGCATACAGGCGAAGCCTCGGCCAAGCCTGTACCATGGCATCCAACCCCAGCGGGGCTGGATGTGAGAGGGAGAACCAAAGTGGACAGTGGGACGTCTCTCGAGACGCAAACAGATCCACTTCCATCGGTCCGAACCTCTCCCATATCGACTTCACCACATCCGGATGAAGTCTCCATTCCCCGGGCCTCAGCCCCTGCCTCGACAGGACGTCTGCTCCCCGATTCTGAACCCCTGGGATATACATTGCCCTTATTGACAATATCTTTCCCTGGGACCAAAGGATAATCTGATGCGCCAGTTTGCACAGAGGGCGCGATCTGAGTCCCCCCTGTCGGTTCAGATAGGCCACCACTGACGTATTGTCCGTCCGTATAAGGACGTGGCGACCCTCGATGTCTGGGAGGAAGCTCCTCAAAGCCTTGAATACCGCCATCATCTCCAGGCAATTTATATGCCAAGTGCGATGATGGTCCTGCCACAGACCCCTGGTAAAGCGGCCGTCCATGACCGCGCCCCAGCCCGTAAGGGAGGCGTCTGTCGAAACGGTTTCCCGGCGACATGACACCCCCAACACTGGCCCTTGGGATTGTTTCACAGTGACGGCCTGACCTAGCCTCACCCTGGACACCATCGCCAGAATTGACTCGATACGTGCAGGAGACATACGTGCCTGCATTGTAATCGAGTTCCACACGACTCCCAAAAAGGTCGTGCCCTGGGACGGTTCTAGCACACTCTTCTTCAAATTGAGTCTTAACCCCAATTTTTGAATATGGCCAAGAACGACATCTCGATGCCGAACTGCCATCTCCCGAGACTGGGCCAAAATAAGCCAGTCGTCGAGATAATTCAATACGCGAATCCCCTGAAGTCTCAGTGGAGCAAGGGCCACGTCCATACACTTGGTAAATGTGCGGGGAGAGAGTGCTAGGCCGAACGGAAGAACCCGATATTGGTATGCTTCGCCCCCGAAAGCGAACCTCAGGTACCTCCTGTGACAAGGAAGGATGGAGATGTGAAAATAGGCGTCTTTCAGATCTATCGTGACAAACCAGTCCTCGGATCTGATTTGACTCACGATTGTTGGAATGGTCAACATTCTGAATTTGAACTTTCTCAGAGACCGGTTCAACACCCTGAGATCCAAAATTGGCCTTAACCCCCCATCCTTCTTTGGAACTATAAAGTACCGGCTGTAAAACCCGGACTCCCTGTCTACCGGAAGAACACGTTCTATGGCTCCTTTCGACAGCAGAGTCTGTACTTCTTGTTCCAGCACCTGAGCCTGCTCTGGGACCACCGCAGTGAGCACCACCCCAGAGAACTTGGGGGGCGGTGCGCGAACTGCAGTCTGTACCCAACTCGTATTATCTGCAGGACCCATGGAGATATGTTGGGAAGATGATACCATCCCTCTACAAAATCTGCTAAGGGTACCAGCCTCTCGAGGCTGGCCTCTGGTGTCTTTTCGCTGGAAATTGATGCGGCCCGAAGCGCTGTTAACGGCGGACCTGCATCTTTTCCTAGAGGGCCCCGTTGCGAGAACAACCTCGGTTGTCTCACTGCGGAGGGGGCAGCCCTCTGAAGTCCTGCCTTGGCTAGGACCTCTTTTCCGAAGTTCTCTTAGCCTGAATGACGTCCCTCAGGTCGCCCCTCTGGCTGGAGGACTTCGGTTTTTGGGAGCGTTTCCTCTGTTGCCAAGACCCCGGAGGGGGGGCTCTAGAGGAAACGCTCTCCTTCTGCTCTGCCCTGTGGGAGGAGCTGGCTGATGGCTGGGGCTGATTGCTTTGCCCCCCCCTACTAGATTTGGCCTTCGCTTTCCGGGGGAGGTACTGCTGGAACGCCGCAGATTGTTTTCTCGACTCCTGAAACCTGTCGACAACCGAATTAACGGCGTCGCCGAACAGGCCAGAAGCCGAAAGCGGCGCATCCAGCAGGAAGGACCTATCCTTTTCTTTAATACCGGATAAGTTCAGCCACAGATGCCTCTCCGTGGCCACCATGGCCGCCATAGAGCGGCCAATAGCGCTGGCCGCTTCCCTAGTGGCCCGGAGAGACAAATCTGCGGCCTTCCTCAACTCCGCGACATCTTCAGGAGTAGGCCCCTCCCCCTCATCCAAATCTTTCAGGAGTCGGCCTGGTATGCCTGCAAAATCGCCATTGAGTGCAGACACGAACCAGCCCGACCCGCCGCCATGTAAGCCCTGCCCACCAATGCAGATGTCTCTCTGCAGGGCTTACTAGGCAACACCGGGGTCTTTAGGGAAGACGCCGATTCGGGAGAGAGATAGCTCGCTAAAGCCTCCTCCACCTTCGGCATCTTCCCATATCCCATATCTCGAGCCCCCATAACATTGCTGTAATCTATTACATTGGGACTCGAAATACGGGACGAATGCGGTCTTTCCCACGTTCTCGAGATCTCTTTATGGAGATCAGGGAAAAACGGCAGACCCCGGCGGTGAGGCTGTGACCTGCGCTGCAGGTAACGCTCGTCCATTTTACTGGTGACTTGCGTTTCCTGCTCATGTTGTGGCCAGCTGATGTTTAGTCTGGCCACAGCGCGTGTCACAACCTCCACCAGCTCCTCATAACCCAGGCCGCGTGATGGCGTGCTGAGATCACGGTCGTCCGCATCGATGCTGAGCACGTCCCCTTCCTCAGAAGTAGACAGCTCAAGCACCGGGACCTGATCGCGGGTAGGAGAAACCGCAGCGCGGGCTCCCACACCACTCTCAGAGGCTGCGGGATCAGCCGATGGCGAGCGAGAAAATGCCTCAGCATTCTCACTCTCCTCCGCCAGATCCCGCTGCGAACCCCAGGATCTCAGTCGCCGCATCGCCTCGACATATGCGGGACCGGAACCCTGGGGAACGCGAGCCTGACCGTGCTCGTCAAAGCACGCCAGCCGGGAGCGCAGCACTCTAATAGGCAAAGCCTCACACATTTCACAAGCAGCCCCCTCGAGAGCTGCCCGTGCGTGCTGCACTCCCAAACAATACACACAGAGAGAGTGTGCGTCCCCACCCGTGATGTAACGAGGACAGGGATGCACACACCTCTTGAATTGTTCACTGGCCATACTTTCTTTCAATAATAAGACAAACAACACCAAATAAGACAGACAGTTTCAACATAAAGCGCTTGCTGAAGAGCGAAAGCTAGTGTGTGTTGTGACAGCGTCACTTTTATACTTCCGGGTATGCCGTCACATGTTACGTCACGACGCAACACCAATCAGGATTGGATTAGTTTCATTCATACTTCAGAGGCGCACGCTTAGGGAGCGTCCCCAAAGAGTCGATTTTATCGACGCAGTGTTGAGTTCCCTCGATAGGGAACTACAAAAGTTATTGGAAAATGCATCAAAAAGATTAATAAATAAAACAAGTTTTCTTACAACATAAGATTTATTTCAACTGACAGTCATATTGGACTGGTACAGCATGAATAAATAAATGATAACCATGTCTACAGAACAGGACATGTTACTGTACACTAGGCTACAGTGTAAAAGATAATAAATAAATAGCAAGTCTACAGAACACACTATGCAAAATAAACGCCACTATATGCGTTTTCTTTGACCGGATAGCTAGCTATCTGATCGTGAAAAGACAAGGTGTAAATGCCCTGTGAAACGCATTTGTGACGTATTTGAATCCAAACCACTTCAGGAGGTGGTCTGGGCCGCATTTCAGTCGAAACTGGACAAATGTAAATGCATCTCGTTGTTGAAACCACATATGTAAAATGTACTCCTTTCAAAAACGCTAAAAATGAGAACGTTACAGGCTTGTCATGTTATGGCCAGATATGATGACGCGTGCGACTGCAACATGCATCACCGCAGATGAGCAGCTGAACAGCTGAACATCTCTTCATCAAGCCAACGTGCAAACTATCGCAAATCAAAGTGAAAGTAAGTCACAGCGCTTTTCACAGTTCTTCATTAAAAGTAAATAAACGAACTGATCTTATTTTACCTGATGATCGTAAAATGCAGCTCATAACTGTTGCTTTCGGTGATGTGCACTCCATTAAATCTGCATATAGTGCGGGAATTGAAGGTCGTATTTTGATAAATCAGATCCGATCAGTGAAAACGCATGAAGTTGTCAGGTGGCCTGATTATACATTTGCGCTGGTGTGTGCGTCGAGCTGGCAAGTGTGTGTGTGGGACTGTGTGGTAGGAGAGCAAGGGAAAGTGAGAGAGTGACGGCGGTTAGCTTTGTCGCAAGGCTGGACACTTAATTACTGACTGCAGGGCTTGGAAGGGACAGCAACCTAATGCAAGTCAAAAGCAACCAAAGGGTGTGGGGTTAATCAAAACTTCTCCCCGATCAAATATGCGTGAGGCAGCAGGTGATTGTTTTAAACCTTTTATCTTTGAAGGTTTCGTCTCTCTGACAGGGAAAGCAGAAGATCAGCAGCGAGTGAGGATACTGCGGGACACAGCCTGTTCGCAATTCCTGCTATCTGGCACTCTCCCTGATAGTTCAGATGTAAGTGCAGTTGTGAGAGGTATTGAGATGGGATTTGTACCAGTGCCACAACACCAGATTTTTCTCCATTCTGATTTAGTGACTGGATTTTTCACGGTGGGGGTACGTGCAGAGTTTCCGATGGAGGGCATTGAAATAATAATGGGGAACGACATTGCTGGGGGAAAAGTGTTTCCTATACCTAAAGTAGTCAACAAGCCTATACCCGAGTCTGAAAAGGATGAGTTGGGGAAAGACCATCCTCATATTTTTGTAGCCAGCGTGACTACGAGAGCACAGTCTCGTAAGCGGACCCAGGAAATTAACCTGTCTGACTCACTTTTTGCCCCCATTTTCTCTGAAAAAGGGTTGCCCCATGATGATCCGGTGAGTTACAAGGTGGACGGAACGGAGAGGGTAGTGGAATCCGTGGGTGAGTAAAATCCTGCACTTTTACCGCTCACTACGGATGCGCTGGTAAAAGCTCAAAGGTGTGATCCGTCATTGATTAAATGTTTGGCATCAGTAAAAACAGATAAAACAGAGTGTAACAGTAAGCAACCTTTCTTTGTGGATAACGGAGTACTGATGCGCCGACGGGTTTCTCAGGCAGATGAGGCAGGGATGGAGTCGGATGGTGATTGGAAAGTAGTTTACCAGGTAGTTGCACCTGTTGACTGTCAGCAGCAAATTCTGTCATTAGCACATGAGCACGTATGGGCAGGTCATTTGGGTATTAGTAAAACTTACCACCGTGTACTACAGGAGTTCTTTTGGCAAGGTTTAAGAAGTGATTTAACCCATTTTTGTAAAACCTGTAAGACCTGCCAGGTTGTCGGAAAACCAAACCAGCCTGTCCCCCTGGCCCCGTTGCGGCCCATTCCTGTGGTTGGTGAACCATTCGAACACGTCATGGTTGATTGTGTGGGTCCGTTACCTAAAACCAAAGCAGGTAATCAGTTCCTACTCACCATGATGTGTGTGGCCACCCGATTTCCCGAAGTCATTCCCCTGCGTAGAATCACTGCTGTGTCAGTATCTAGGGCCCTGATCTAGTTTTTTACTACCTATGGTTTGCCCAAGATGGTTCAAACTGATCAGGGAACTAATTTCCTCTCGAAGGTGTTTAAACAAACTTTCAGCTCATTGGGAATCGCTCACTCAGTGTCTAGTGCCTATCATCCCGAGTCACAGGGAGCGTTGGAGCATTGGTACCAAAAATTGAAATCCATGCTCAAGAAATATTGCCATGAAACATGTAAAGACTGGGATGAAGGGGTGCCTTTTGTACTTTTTGCTGCTCGTGACACAAAGCAAGAGTCTTTAGGTTTTATCCCAGCCGAGCTTGTGTTTGGCCATAATGTGCGGGGACCGTTAAAGATGCCGAGAGAGAGAATGATGCATGATAAGTCTTCCAAAACTAATGTGTTGGATTTTGTTTCCTGGTGCAGGGAGCGATTACATCGTCCTGTGGAGCTGGCAAGGGAATCCCTGTCTTCCACGTAAAAGCGTATGAAACTGCGGTTTGACAAAAAGGCAGTGGAACGAGAGTTCAAGGCAGGTGACATAGTGTTAGTCTTGCTGCCTGTCCCGGGGTCTGCCCTCACTGCAAAATTCTCAGGGCCATATGTTGTGGCAAGGAAGCTTTCAGAGACCAATTATATCATCCGTACACCTGACCGTAGACAGAAGACACGCCTATGTCATGTAAATATGTTGAAGTTTTTTTCATTCCAGAGATGGCGATCTGGTGGAACCGGTGCAGACTCCAACAGTGGCAGTAGAGGGAGCCGTCATAGTCACTGGTACATCTCTCAGTGATGGATCTGACGTTGACCTGGCAACCAGGGTGAAAATTATGTAATTTTAGGGGCATGGCCATTTGGCCTCCACCTTTTCTTTTTTTTTTTAGGGGAACCAAGGGCATATGACAGGGCACAAAGGCCATTGAGTACAATTCGATGGTTTTCCCATTCAGATTAATACCATAACATCCTAATGCCTTGCATTTAAATGCAAGTCCCTTTCCCCTGTGCTGTTTCTCCTCATGTACCGACCACCAAAACCAAACCCACTATTTATCACTGAGATGTCAAATCTACTCACAACATTTTGCACATCCTCTGCTGATCTTATAATTTTAGGTGATATGAACATTCATGTTGACACCCCCTCCTGCCGTTTTGCGGCTGAATTTCTACAACTACTGGACTGTTTTAATTTAAAACAACTTGTTGGTGTTCCCACACACACCAGGGGGCATACCTTGGATCTGGTCATTACTAACTCTGCCCCTCTCACCAACCTGCATGCGTATGACTTGGGTGTGTCTGATCACAAGGCCATTTCTATGGTTTTGCCATCTCCATCCAGCCTCTCCAAGCCTAAGCGGAATATCTGTTTCAGAAAACTAAAAAACATTAACCAAGAACTTTTGGAAGCAGACCTTCAGCATCTTTCCACTCACTTTTCATCAGCCGACGAAGCAGTGGACTACTACAACAGCCATCTGAGCAGCCTCCTGAACCTCCATGCCCCTGTTAAAACAAGAACAGTCACCTTCACCCGCTCAGCACCCTGGTTCACAGACAGGCTTCGTAAAATGAAGGCAGCAGGGCGGGTCCTTGAGCGCCGTTTCAGAGCCTCTGGCCTCACTGTCCACAAAGAAATTTACCGGGAGCAACAACAAAAAAAATATGCACAGTCCCTCAATGAGGCAAGGTCACAGTTTTACTCCGATGCCATCAGAAATAGCCCAGGAAATTCCAAACAGCTTTTTTCCACTATAAACCATCTTCTCAAACCACAATCTCCATCACTTACCACCACTACAGAAGAGCAGTGCAATAAATTCATGGATTTCTTCACATCAAAAACTGCACATATTCGCTCAGCCCTTTCTGGTCCTCCCACCCAAACTGTCCCCCCAAAATCTACCGTCTCCAAACCCTTAAACTGCTTTCCTGAGATTTCATCTGAAGAGTTGCAGAACATCATTAGGAAAATGAAATCCTCCACCTGTCCCCTGGACCCTCTCCCAACCTTTCTGGTAAAAACCCATATCACTGTCCTAAGTCCCCTGATCACCTCTGTTATAAATAATTCTCTCCAAACTGGTCACGTTCCCCCTGTTTTAAAAAATGCCATTATCACACCACTGCTCAAAAAACCCACTCTTGATTCTGAAGTCCTATCCAACTATAGGCCCATCTCCAATCTTCCTTTCATATCAAAAGTACTTGAGAAAGCAGTTGCCACCCACCTTCAAAATCACCTCAAACATAATCACCTCTTTGAAAAATTCCAGTCAGGTTTTCGCTCTGCACACAGCACAGAGACTGCCCTAGTCAGAGTCACAAACGACCTCCTCATATCATCCGATGCTGGCTCTCCCTCCCTTCTCATCCTCCTTGACCTTTCTGCTGCATTTGATACTGTCGACCATGGCATTCTTTTAAACCGGCTCCACCTCACTACTGGACTAAATGACACTGCCCTCAGTTGGTTCAGATCATACCTCACAAACCGGACAGAATACATCTCCCTGGGCCACTCCAAATCGAAACCACACACGGTTACTTGTGGTGTCCCCCAGGGGTCAGTCCTTGGGCCCATCCTCTTTATCCTCTACCTCACCCCACTTGGCCAAATCATCAGCCGTCACAAAATTTCATTTCACTGCTATGCCGATGATACACAGCTCTATGTAAATGCCACAGCTGACCCCCCCGGCTCACAGTCATCCACATCAAAACTCATCACTTGTCTGGAGGAGATAAAGGTATGGATGGAACACAACTTCCTTCAACTAAATAGCTCCAAAACCGAAGCCATCCTGGTTGGCACTCCTCACCAGGTTAAATCATCACTCACAACCAGCATCACTTTTTCTGGCACCATCATTCCCCTCTCACAAACAGTCACTAATCTTGGTGTAAAAATGGACCCCCAACTTACTTTCGAAGCCCATATAAATCACCTGTGTAAGACTTCTTTCTACCATCTCCGTAACATCTCCAAAGTCCGGTCCATTCTCTCCCTCTCAGATGCTGAAAAGCTGGTTCATGCCTTTGTCTCCTCCAGACTGGATTACTGCAACGCACTTCTCATTGGGATTCCTAGAAAGAGTCTGCAGAGGCTTCAGTACATCCAAAACTCTGCAGCTAGGATCCTGATGAGAGTCCGGAAACATGAGCACATTACCCCCATTCTCCACTCACTCCACTGGCTTCCCATCTCCACCAGGATTGAGTACAAGGTTTCTCTTCTCACACATCAGTGCATCTATGGTCATGCCCCCCCCTACCTCAAAGAACTTATCAACCCACATAACACAACACGTTCTGTCCGCTCCACTCACTCAAACCTCCTCCACATACCCAGAACCAGACTTACGACAATGGGAGATAGGGCCTTTTGTGCTGCTGCCCCAAAACTGTGGAATGCACTCCCTGACACCTTGAGGGCACCTCAATCCACTGAATGTTTTAAAAAAGGCCTTAAGACATTCCTTTTTAGCAAAGCTTTTGATACCCTTTAGATGTTTTTTTTTTTGTTGTTTTTTTTTTCTCTTTTTTTCTTTTTTTTTTTCTCCCTCTCTTTTTAAAGAACTGTTTATCTTTTATTGTTTTTAACCTGTAGCACTTTGAGATCCTTGGATGAAAAGTGCGTTATAAATTAAACGTATTATTATTTATTATTATTAATTTGGAATAAGACATGAATTATGACTTTTTGAATAAAAATAAATAAAAAAAAATTTAAAGAGAGAGAGAGCGCGACATTACATTCTAGAAGGTAAAAAAATCAGACAGAAAATATTATATTTTATGTATAATGCAACGATGATAAAGTCTATCGATTATCATAACATAATACATATAATCTATTATTATGAAAATGTCTGACATGGCTCGAACACAGGTAAGACAAATATCATGGCAAAAATGTTTATTGTCTTCAAAACAGCAATCTCCATGTTACAGTGATCTGTTAGCTATGTTTTGTTTTCATGCATTGTCAAATGCTCTTCTTCATGTGTTTCAAATATGGACTATAATGTTCAGAAGAGCGCCCGCACATCAGTAGCCTACAGCGCTCATAATGATTACATCGACGCATTTGGCTATAAATTCAATAAAATATTATTCCTGTCAATAAAAATCTGATGTAAACTGAGAATCAATATTTTGCCAAATCTGAACACTTTTGAGCTAAAAGCCGTGAGGGACGTTGTTTTGTGAATCGCTGTCATGACGACAGCACAGGAGTTCCCTATCGAGGGAACTCAACACTGCGTCGATAAAATCGACTCTTTGGGGACGCTCCCTAAGCGTGCGCCTCTGAAGTATGAATGAAACTAATCCAATCCTGATTGGTGTTGCGTCGTGACGTAACATGTGACTGCATACCCGGAAGTATAAAAGTGACGCTGTCACAACACACACTAGCTTTCGCTCTTCAGCAAGCGCTTTATGTTGAAACTGTCTGTCTTATTTGGTGTTGTTTGTCTTATTATTGAGAAGAATGGCCAGTGAGCAGTTCAAGAAGTGTGTGCATCCCTGCCCTCGTTACATCACGGGTGGGGACGCACACTCTCTCTGTGTGAATTGTTTGGGAGTGCAGCACGCACGGGCAGCTCTCGAAAAAGGGGCTGCTTGTGAAATGTGTGAGGCTATGCCTATTAGAGTGCTGCGCTCCCGGCTGGCGTGCTTTGACGAGCACGGTCAGGCTCGCGTTCCCCAGGGTTCCGGTCCCGCATTTGTCGAGGCGATGCGGCGACTGAGATCCTGGGGTTCGCAGCGGGATCAGGCGGAGGAGAGTGAGAATGCTGAGGCATTTTCTCGCTCTCCATCGGCTGATCCCGCGGCCTCTGAGAGTGGTGTGGGAGCCCGCGCTGCGGTTTCTCCTGCCCGCGATCAGGTCCCGATGCTTGAGCTGTCTGCTTCTGAGGAAGTGGACGTGCTCAGCATTGATGCGGACGACCGTGATCTCAGCCGGAATTATGAGGAATTGGCGGCCGGAATTATGAGGAGCTGGTGGAGGTTGTGACGCGCGCTGTGGCCAGACTAAACATCAGCTGGCCACAACATGAGCAGGAAACGCAAGTCACAAGTAAAATGGACGAGCGTTACCTGCAGCGCAGGTCACAGCCTCACCGCCGGGGTCTGCCGTTCTCCATAAAGAGATCACGAGAACGTTGGAAAGACCGTATTCATCCCGTGTTTCGAGTCCCAGTATAATAGATTACAGTAATGTTTTGGGGGCTCGAGATATGGGATATGGGAAGATGCCGAAGGTGGAGTAGCCTTTAGCGAGCTATCTCTCTCCCGAATCGGCGTCTTCCCTAAAGACCCCGGTGTTGCCTAGTAAGCCCTGCAGGGAAACATCTGCGTTAGTGGGCAGGGCTTACATGGCGGCGGGTCGGGCTGGTTCATGCCTGCACTCGATGGCGATTTTGCAGGCATACCAGGCCGACCTCCTGAAGGATTTGGATGAGAGGGAGGGGCCTACTCCTGAAGACATCTCAGAGTTGAGGAAGGCCGCAGATTTGTCTCTCCGGGCCACTAGGGAAGCAGCCTGCGCTATTGGTGGCCACGGAGAGGCATCTGTG
>NW_024121299.1:4989517-5031206 GCF_016745375.1 Pimephales promelas | reverse complement strand
CTAAAAGTGAACTACTCCTTTAATCCATCTCGGTTTGATAAATATTAGAACCTCATTTTGTAAGAACCATGGGACAGAAACGATCCAGCTGAAATCCGTTCCCTCACCCCAATTAGGAGAGATGTTGATGTATATTCTTATTCTATTCTGTGTGTGGATGAAGCTTAACCAGCATCAGTTTAAAGAATATTTTTTTTGCCATCTATGCTTTTTAATATGATAGGATAGTATGGGATCATGAAAAGTCCACGGGTTTGAACTTGAACTCGGGTCGCCAAAAAAGCATTAAATGTCAGTGCACTGACCACTGACCACTGCAGGCAGGTGCATAGCATTACTATTAATCATTCTGTAAGAAACATGGAGGGAACAGAATCTGATGGTAAACAATCCAGCTGTCGAAATCCTTTCCCATACCCCATGATGATGAGAGATGTTTATGTAGGGGCTTTAAAATGCTGATTCAAACTTGTGTGTGGATTGAGCTTAACCAGCATCAGTTTTAAAATATGTTTTGGCTACTTTGCTTTTATAATATGATAGGACACTCTGGGTCTGGGATCAAGTAAAGTTCACAAGCCTGGACTTTTCTTGGGTAGCCCAAAGCCGAAATGCACTAAATGTCAGTGTGCTGACCACGAGGCTATCACTGGCAGCTGAGAAACATTAGTTTAAAAGGGTGGTTTACTGCTTTTTTTCTTTGCATGATTGTGTTTATGAGGTGCAATATTTGTGGGTTTTTTTTTTAATTTTTCATAAATTTCACCTTTATTGTAAGCCGCTTTCTCCTCTGTTATTTGAACGACTGGTTGACTTCCTGAGTCTATGAAACTACTCCCTCAGAAACAGCTACTAAACACAAACAGCTTTGGCACTGGTTTACGTTCTTGATCAAATCCAAAAATAACACCATAATGAAAAATACATTTACAACATTAGTACATATACAAAATTCAGGTCCAAAATGTTTATACACGTTTGTCGTAGACACAAAATAGCATATCTAGTGGCTATAAAGCCAGCGCTGGGAATTTGATAAAACTAAAACATTACGTCTGAAATTATACATGCAAATACATTTAAAACGATTAAATCTTACTTACAGGTTGTGGCCCAACAACTGCTGCCTCTGGTTTTAAAGTTGGAACTGCTTCATGTTTTAGTAACAGTTTCTTGTTGAATCCGGCATTGAATTCGTGGAGATTCTGGAAGCTGTCTTTCTTAAAATGCTCAGCACATAGAGCTATGTCATTTTCAGGAACAAAATCAAACATAAATTGTACCCATTGTTGACGAACTACAGCGTCCGTGGGAAGCTCAAACACAGAAGACCTGACAGCTGGATGACGATAACACACTTTCGATAAGTCGCAGAAATGGGCCATGCCCTTTTTTGTATATTCCGGAGGGAGGGTTGATGCAAATGTATGGGTTAGTGACGTCTAAAACCCGTTGTAGTCCCATTCGAGTCGTTTTTGTAGGCATTAAACCTTCTGTTTTTTAAAAGACGATATCTCTGCTTACATTAAACTTTCAGCGCTGCAACTTTGCAGATACTGTTAATGCACCAACAGCAACATTACACACTATTTAAAATGAAAAAAGGGAAATCGCAATCAACCACCCCTTTAATAAAAATTAGAACCTCATTGTGCAAGAAACAAGGGGGGAACAGAATCTGACAACAAACAATCTAGCTTTTGAAATCCGTCCCCATGATGAGAGATGGTGATGTAATGGCTTTAAAAGGCTGATTCTATTCTGTGTGTGGATGGAGCTTAACCAGCATCAGTTTAAATATGTTTTGGTGTGTTGCTTTCCTTTTATTATGATAGGAAGCTAAGAGAGAGAGAGGGTAAAGACAGGACAAGGTGAAGTCCATGAGCTGGGATTTGAGCTCGGGTCACCCAAAGCACAACAGGACTATTTGTCTGCACACTGCTCACGAGGCTATTGGCACCAACTCTCAAGCTTTAGTTGTAAAATATTAGAACCTCATTGCGTGAGAAACATGGAGGGGGACAGAATATGACTATTCTGTGTGTGGATGGAGCTTAATAAATGTTTTTCATCAACATGAACTTGGGTTACGAAAAGAATCAGACACAAATACACCAACACTCTACAACCAATTAAATCAGTTATGACATTTTCAGGGTTATCTGTCAGCTTTTCTGAGAAACTAATGAAACTAAAGCTCGGTGGCTCTCAGTGGTGGTCTTGGAATTGTAAAATGTTTTCTCTTTTCAAAGAGCGCTCAATCATGTGAACACCCAGGTATCCAGCTGTGGCATGTTAATAGGGACCCCATTGTGTCTGCAGATCAGTAGGACGAAAATTTAATGTGACTGCTCTAAATGAAGAGATGGGGTATGGGGGGAATTACGGTGCCAGCCCTGTCTTTCTAGTATGCCACAGACCTGAATATCCTCTCGTTTGGGTTGGAAAGAGAAGTTTATAAAATTAGCATTCACAATTATAAACCATATAGCAGCTATCGCTTGCTGTCACTTAATTTCGTTCGATATGGGTTAGCTAGTGCAATGACCTTAAACCTCCAGGAAAGGAATGATTGTAAAGCCCTGTTCACTGGGAACGTTGATCGGATGCCAGTGCCTCTCTTATAATATTTTGCAGGTAATACATGTCACATTGAAAGTACACTATCTGAATAGTCCTCAGATGACTTTTTTATTTTTATATAAAAAATCTAGCATTAATTGGATCTCAAACAGTTTAATTAAAAGTAGTTATTACTCCACCACCACGTGGTTGAACGATACTTTGCGACAATGGGTTTTCGGGAAACAGTCGTGACTAGCTAGTTGATTTCTAGTTGAGTTCACTTTCATACAGACAGGAGCCATCTTAGAAAATAGTCTTGATAAGTCGATCCCGAACGTTGTTCACACAGTTCAGAAGTTCGCTGAACTTCATACAGTTCAGATGTCGTGGTTTGACTTGTCGTGACTGTTTTCCAAAGATGGCGCCTGTATACACGAAGTTAACTGTCTTTATTAAGTATCTGCTTATTAAACAATCTGTACAAAGTTCTCAATGCTTTGTTTTGCTTGTATGGACCCTGATTATGTTACTGTGTGTTAGTGTGGGGCTATTTTGAGCCTTGTTAGTGGTATTAACTAGCTATTTCTTTTTACTTAGTTAATGCCCCCAGTACTAGCATTATACGCTAAACAGTTTTTAGAGATAAAACTCTTTACATTGGATTATCATGAAAACAAATCTAAGAGAACGGTCGACTAGGTACCGATGTTTTATTAGACCAAAGGTTCATTTTGCACCGGAGTTCTCCTTTAAGTGTCAAGCATGCAATAGCAAAAGAAAAAGGTGCCCATTTTGAGCTTATTCTCCAGTTGAGAACCACAGTCTAAACACACAGATGACATTGGAACTGGTTTGGATTCTGGTAAGATTTCCTGCTGTGCAAAGTCCCTGAAATATTTTCTGCATCAAAGTTGACCTGTGATCTGTGTCTCTGGCCTGCGTGGGAAAATACCACAGTCGATACTGGCAAATAAGTCAAAGCGATGCGTCTGGAATCTCATCTATAGACCGAACAGTGCTTCATTTAAGGCAAAACCGTTATTGAACAGTCTTTTGAATGAATCACTTTGTCTATTTGCCTGTGAGAGAATCAAAGGAAAGGGATTTATGTGAGGCCTGTGTTGTGAAATGGATAGAAAGAATCATGGAAAGCTCAAAACTATTTATAGTTTATAATGTTATAATGGACTTTGGTGCCTACAGGCTGTGTGACAGGCTGACAGCAACATTCAGTGGTAATGTACAGTGATGTATCTGTCCAACACACAAGGTTTGACAGAAAACATGATAGATTAGATGCTGTATTCCTATAGTATTTTATTTTCATCAAATATATTTTTTCATCTTGTTATGTTGCCTTAAATATTGAACTAACAATTTTGAAGCATAGAAATCAGATTAGTTTAGTGAAATTCAGACTAGTGAAATTTGAAATTATTTGCCATGTCCCAGGGTGGACTATACATTTTATGACTTACACTCTCAGAAAAAAAGGTGCAAAAGCTGTCACTGGGGTTGTACCTTTTCAAAAGGTACACTTTTGTACCTTAAGGGTGCATATTGCATATTGGTGCATATTAGCACCTAAAATGAACATATATCAACACTTAAACTGTACATATTAGTACCTGAAATGTACATATTAGCACCTATTAGCACCTAAAATGTACATATCAACACTTAATGTATATTCGTACCTGAAATGTACATATTAGCACTTAAAATGTACATATTAGTACCTGAAATGTACATATTAGCACATAAAATGTATATATTAGCACATAAAACGTACAAATTAGTACCTAAAATGGACAAAAGTGTACCTTTTGAAAAGGTACAGCCCCAGTGACAGCTTTTTTTCTGAGAGTGTAGTTCACATACTGTTTTTCACTCACTATATAGCGTGGAAGTAAGCTTAAAGAGATAGTTCACCCAAAATGAAAGTGTTGTCTTCACTTACTTCCCCTAAAGTTGTTCCAAACCTCAATGAGTTTCTTTCTTTTGTTGAACAAAAGAGAAAATATTTTTAAGAAATGTCGATAATCAAACAGTTGACGAGCCGTTGATTTTTTTCCCCTGCTATCTATGGAAGTTAATGGCATCAAGTGTTTGATTACCAACATTGATGACAACATTTTCATTTTTGGGAGAACCATTCCTGTTAGTCTAGTTATATCTCGGAAAAGTCAATTTCGAATTCATAAAGTGTAAGTGCCTGAACTTGACTCTTTATTTGTTGTTTTGAATCCGTGATTTACATGTTGACCAGTTAAAGCCTCAATAAATTCATTACATTTGCTTTTGAAAACCATTTTTTGTCATTTTCCCTATGCATTTTTAAATCTACCTCATTGACATTGAAAAGGAAACGAACAGACTTGTGGGATCAGTGCTTTCTGCTTAGCTTGCAGTAATGGCTTGAATTTGATGTGCTACATTAGACAACGGGATTGCACAGCTCCCCTAGGGTTTGGTCCGTGGACATGAAGAGAATACTAAAGAACCTCACTTTTTCTTCTCCTTCTGTTTTTCTGGAGGTCTTCTCAGGGTCCCTTCGATACAGACCTCAGAATAACGCTCCCAAAGTGAGGTGCTGCTTGTTGGCAGCACTTTCATGTGTTCTGACTCTCAAACTCATGTTGAATTTCATTCATATTGCATATTGAAACGGATCTTTTTTGTGATAAACCTTTCTAAGTGCACCACCAAACTTTCTTATAGGAGCCCAAGGGTGTGCTTGCCTTTCCATGTAACAAGTCCACTTACAAAACCAGAGACAAAGAGGAAGAAAAATCGTTTGTCTGCATGTATTCCTGTGTGCAAGAACATACTTTTTGAATAATTCAAAGTGCCCTGTGTTGTCCATTAAGTGTGTTTGTCCCCTTCCAATATGGGCAATATTTAATGTGTTTGTGTGGGTATATCTGTATACCCCAATGATGAGGGCATGCTGAGCGATGTTGTGTCTATATTTTGAGATGTGTTGTGATGCCAGGGCTGAACAGGAATATTTAACCGACTTGACTGTTTGCATTAACTGTAACAGACAGTCTTGGGCCCGGGAGAGCGAGGCCATGGACCACAGCTTAGATTTGAAGAGTTATTATTTGCGCTGATGCATCCTCCACTTCACACCGCAAACCCTGAGGTTTATACATCGCCTCAGGTATATCAAACACATATTAGATCTATTCTTCTCTCACCAACTCCAGGTTTAGCCTCTGAGTCATGCAGATTATTTTGACTTCAAGTCTTATTCTTTCCTTACTTGCCCTGTTCAGTTTTGTCATCTTGAAGAAAATGTCTTACTCTTTTGAAGTTTCTTTTCTTATTTATATAACATTTAACAGTATAGTATGTCAACAGTATGTCATTTTTGTGTAAATGAGAAAAGGAAAGATCAAATGTGTGTGTGCACAGGGTTGCTTTAGGAATAATAACTACATTTGATCCACCATTAAATTACCATCACAAGATGATTGCAAATCATAATGAATGTGACTGTATGGATAATGTTCCATTAGAGTGGCAATTTTTTTTCCGTTCACGGCCATACAAATGTAGGTGTGTAATCTGCAAAAAAAAAAAAAAAAAATTCATCCATCCGCCATGCTGCTGATCGAAACGCTTTTTTCGTCTTTTCACTGTCTCTTGGGTCAAATTCATACAGGAAGTCAGTTTACAGCTTGCAATTGACCAGCTCTTATTTAGCATGCTGCAAATAACTCATTTTATTAATCACAGGAAGATGCCAAGACAATTGTGATGATAAAGGTGCTGATGGCGTGCTTTAGTAATTTATATGTTTTTAAAGCATTTATATAGACCATTAAAATATTTATCAGCTATCTGCATCCAAAAACTATTAGCCTAAAGCTATGAAATGTGATGAGAAAGGCGCTGATGGAATCCCAATGCGCACATGACTGCTGGTATTTAAGTTAAGTAAGATAAAAGCCTCTAATATTATGTAGACAAAGATCATTTATAAAGAGAGAAAACAAAAAGCTAAGAACGGAGTTAGAAGACATGGGGTATAATATCTTGATTAATACTTTTTGTTTTTGTTAAACGTAATATGAAAAATAACTATTCATATTTATATGTGGAACTTTTGTGCATTGTTACACTCGCTGGGTTGGAAATGCTGGGTTGGTTTTACCCAATTTTGGGTCAAATATTGACAAACCCAGCCATTGGGTTACCTTTTTAAATTGCATTTTTAATCCAACGTTTGGGTTTGTCCATATTTGACCCAAAATTGAGTTAAAACAACCCAGCATTTTTTAGAGTGTATGTTTCTGATTTACTCATTAAAGTATTCTTAAAATGTTAGCTACAATAAATTCAACAATTAAGTAAGTTTTAATAAATTTCAGAACTATTATGTACAGCAGGGGTTCTCAAAGTTTTGATAGGTGTGGGCCAATTTAGGAACCCAACATTGAAATGAGGGCCGCCATTGCCAAAGGAGCAGGGGATAAAAAAAAAAGAAGAAGAAAAAAAAAGAAAATCCCATTTGAAATAATTTTAATGACCAAGTTGCATCTCTACATTTGACATTAGTTGCAATAAACACATTTTTATTCAAAACTGAGGCTAAACCTGGAAACCTTTAAAAAAGAAGCTCACCAAACAAGTCATCATCATCATTGCTTGTCAGTCGCGTTTCCATTATTGCAGATTTGCATACAGTATTATTATCTTGCTTTTTTTAATTCGTAACTGAAAAATGAAAAAAATGAAAAATGGTTGTTGTCTTTTTAAAACACAAAGTTGAACACAATTTTAATTTGAACTGGCTACACCAGCTGCTGCGCAAAAAACTAAATATCGACAGACTTTTTAAGATTTTTGTTAGATTTTGATTTTGTTACATACAATTAAACACTAAATAATGAGTGAATGAAGGAACTAGATGATTGAATATAAGCTGGTATAGCAGGGACTATAGACAGCTGGCCTATCACTCAAGAAAAAAATGAGCAGTGCTCTGCGTGGTGCTGCGTTTCAGACCAAAGGAAACGGACGTGAGTGCTGATACCCTGGCAAGTCGGCATCTTTCCCTTGATGATCAATAAAGTGGCTCCCATAACTCAGGAATAGCATATCGCCAGAGGCTTTCCTGCTGTTCTGGCCTGATCCCTCATTCTTTAAATATTCCTGCTCTCCATTCCCACCTGCTGCTATCTCTTGTTCCCTGCTCGCTTTCTTTTACACAAGGACAGATAGGACTTGTCTCGTTCTCCCTGATAGAGCAAGGACACAGTTCCTTTCATTCAAAGTTTGGTCTACAGTGTGTTTCACAAAACCATGCATCAAAATAATGCAGTGATATCACCGGGGAACACGTTAGTTGTGGCACTTTTAAAAACATGCAAGCTGTGATTTAAAAAAATATATATATATATTTATTGGATGAATTATAATAGCACAGGATTGTTCTGAGACCCCCACTAACTCAGACAGATATGGATATTGCATTAATATCAGCTGAAAGTTAGTGGACCATATAAAATCTATACAGCCGCCTGCAGTTTTCTTGCCATGGCATTTCTTTCCAAAGCACGTACAGATGCACAACTTTGCTATTGATGAAAACTGAGATCAGTGCAGGATATGAAATAGTTTGATCTGCCTCTGGTTTGTTTTACTTTTTAAACAGAACATTGTGTGTTTATTTGATTTGATTCATCATTTGATCATGCTTTCATGATACAAATAAGATTGTAGTAATCTCATTTGACCATTTTTAAATCTATTCCACAGACTTTATCCCTCAAATCAATGTGAAAAACAAGATTCCATCTGGGGATACTTGTGCAACATGCAGGTAAAAGTGTTTCTTGCGTGATATGATTTCTATATATTATAAGAAATTAATTTATAATACCATGATTTGATTTTTATAAAGAGTGGCTTTGAGCATTTTAATAAATATGTACATTCCAATTTAAAAGTTTAGTGTTGATAAGTTTTTTATTTGTGAAATATTGTGAAAAATTTTCACAATTTAAAATGAGTTTTTTTTTTTTTTTTTATGATTTATTCTTGGGATGCAAAGCTGGATTTTCAGCATCATTACACCAGTCTTCAATGTCACGTGATCCTTGAGAAATCATAATATTTGCTCCTCAAGAATCATTTTTTTATTATTATCAACGTTGAAAATTTTTGCTGCTTACGGTTTTTGTGGACTTTTTTCAGGATTCTTTGATAATAGAAAGTTAAAAAGAACAGCATTTATTTGAAATATAAATCTGTAACATTATGTCTTTACTGACACGCGACTGAAAAAATCAATTTAAAGTGTCCTTGCTGAATAAAAATATTAATTTCTTAAAGAAATTCTTCTCAAATAAAAACCTTCGGACTCCAAGTTTTATAACGGTATAGTGTACAAAGAAAATATTGAATGATAAAAGACAGGGAAAGTCTGTGTCAATGACTGGAATAGTTTTTAGATTGTGGATGATTTGTGAGATATTTAACGTTTATTTTTCACCCATGTGACTCAAGCAACTCAAGCAAACTGACATGGACTTGAGTAGTGTCCTGGCAGCAGCAGAGACATGCAAGTATTCATCTGCATCTTAGTTCAGTGCTAATAAGTGCTACTTGCTACTGATTAAAACATCATATATAGAGACTTTATACTCTTTTGACCCCGACCATTAGCAGCTAAGAACACCTTAGCAACTGCATGACAACGCCCATTGTTTTCAAAAATTTAAAATTTGAATTTAGTTGTTCAGCAACTTTAATCATGGTTATATACTGTATAAAAATCAAAGCTAGATCCAGAAATAATAAGTGATTAACAGCTGCAGCAAAATGAATTTTGTCCTATGGCTTTGCTTCAGACTCTCAGTTCAGGAGGCCTCAATTCTGGCCAAACCTTTATCTCTCCAGGGTTCAATATCCCACAAATCCATTTTTTTTTCTGTTTTGTTCATTGTGAGTCTGTTTGTCTCATCTCCGATTGATTTCCTCCCCCAAAAAATCCTGATTCGCTGAACTGAATGCACCCATCCACAGACCTAAACTCATCTCCAAACTCTGTGCTGACCCTGTAGTGGACTGTCGGATTTAGATGGAAAGCCTTATCGCGAACGCCGCACACCTGCTAAACCCGAGTCTCGTCCCAATCATCTAACTCGCATTGCGGCGTTCCTTTGCTTTCCGGCAGATTTATTAATCTCTCTCTGGCGAAAACTGTTGTTATCAGCACTGCAGGAAAACAGTAACACTCTCCATGTCACTGTGGCAGTATTTGCATGGACTCCCCCCTGTGTACGTCTATCCTTCCACTTCTTGGCTCTGTAAAATTCCGAGCGAGTGAAAAATGGGAACGGATGGGGTCATTGGCCGTGCATCATAGAGCTTCCTTTTTTTTTTCTTTCACTGGCTGAGCGTCCTCATCTGTAGACAGCAAACAATGGAATGTGCAGAAACCTCTTTGGTGAACAATAGGACAGCTGATTAATCCCAGAACAGAAATCCTGCGCTCAGGGTCATTCTGGGTCTCATATGATGAATGTGACCTCCATTCTGTGTGATAGTGTGCAGAAGGGTGATCTATAATGCCTGCTGGACCTCTAAGCCAAAGGGTAGACTGGACAGATAGAAACAGGCATGCAGTACTTTCGAAGTCCTGTAGGGCGCACTGTTTCTCTTGTGGCTGTGTATCTCTGAAAACAATCAAACTGTGTGAATGGTTGCTGATTGTGGTGGTGAACTGAAAGCAAGAGGACAAACAATCCGGTGCGTGAATGCAGGCAAATCTCAAATAGATTCATACACTCCTCTGTAGTAGTGGTATTTTATGTTGTGTGTGAGTGTAGGCTACGTGTGTGTGGCGCAGCTTGTCTTTCCCAAGTGTGCAGTGGTCATGCCAGCAGCCATTATAACATCCATTCATCTCTATCAGCTCTCACACACCTCTCCGCCTGCCACTTTTTGCAACTCAGCATGCATGTGTGATTGTGTGGAAATAAACGGAATTAAGCTAGGTATTTACTTAAAAGGAATGTTCCGGGTTCAGAATTTAAACAAGGCATTTGTTGCACAAAGTCAGTTTTCTCTGGATTTCTTTTTGTGGTTTGGAGTAACTATTACGTTCTTATATTTTTAATTTGTATTTTTTATATAGGCTACACGTTAGAGCCCGACTGATAAAGGATTTTGAAGGCCGATCCGATATATCGGCCGATATTAGAAATTAGATATTAGAGGCCAGAAACGCACAACAACAGATTTCCCTAACATTAGTTATATGTAGTTATTTATGAGTTTTATGAACTAAAATAATATTATAATGCATTTTAAAAAGAAACTTGTTTCTTTTATTGTCACAACAGAACAGACTGATGATAGTGGCATTAGCTAGCTTTATGGTTAGCTAGTCTATGACGAGCCATAATTTAGCAATGGATCATTAACTGTTATTGATACATTTTCATAACTGTCACACACTATTAAAGAAATACTTCAGTCACAAGCGAAACGAAGCAAAATGTAGATCTACATCTGGAAAGTGATATTTTTTTCCCTAGGATGGTAGGGGAAGACTAATAAATGATATAAACCCCAGTGCTCATATATATAGCTCATATATTTATATATACAGTAATAACATTAAGTCAACGGTGTTCATAAACACGATTATGCATGTTGATAGCACGCCAAAAATAGAAACATGAATTGGCGTGTCATACACACGCAATTTCATGAGATCAGTCTGAAATAACAGTAGCCTATAACTCGAGAAGCACCTCACTTATGTGCTCTGCTGTAAATAAGAGCTGAATCTGAAATCGCCTCCTAAACCCTTAATCACTATTTCCCTATAATACACTCCTGTCCACTAATAGGCCTACAGTTCACTGAAAGGAGTGACTGAAAGTGAATGAGCGAATTGAGACAGCCGTTTGAGTGTACATCGGATACACTTGTTATTGCGGAGATAGAATGAGTGCACTCAATAACGTCCAGTTTGGCTGTCCCTTCAAATAATGGACTAGTGGAGGTATTAGGTCACATCATGCTGGTTCCTTCGAGAGTGGGATTTTCCCATAGGCTTTTGGATTAATGCTAAAAAGAAGCTCTGTGATCAGCAAAACTCTATGATACTTGCATGTTTTGTCCATCAAGATATTTATCACATATCAACACAACTTTCATGAATTTTGAAGCCTTAAATACAGTCGCCAAAAGTAAAAGCTATGCACTGTAAAAAATATTTTCAAGATTTGTTATCACAACATATTTTCTTTTGTCAAATCAACTTTATAATAATTTATTTAGTTCAGATAACTTATTATTTAGAGTTTCTGATGGTTAAATGAATCTACTTCATTGTATTAACTCACTTTTTTCCAGTTCAATCAAATTAAAATTTTAAGGCAACCAGGTTACTTACTTTTTTAAGTTAAACCAACAATATTTTTTTACAGTGTAGTAATCATAACATTTTTTACTTTTGTCAAATCAAATTAAATAATTTATTTAGTTCAGATAACATGTAATTTTGAGTTTCTGATGGTTAAATTAATCTTCTTCATTGTATTAACTCACTTTTTTCCAGTTCAATCAACTTAAAATTTTAAGGCAACCAGGTTACTTACTTTTTTAAGTTAAACCATCAATATTTTTTACAGTGTAAAGGTAGGCTATAAACTACACCATGGTCCCACGAATTCAACGTCGACGTCACTAAGCTCAACTCTTTCCCAGAACATTTGAATTAGAATAATTTAGAAGAGCACAATTATAAGCATAAAGAGGCTGTAAAAGTGGACTGAAAATACTGTGATGACGTTGAATCTCCTCGACAGCCTCTTTAGTCCCATGTGGCCTCTTGTTAACAACCATTCTCATCCTAGGGCGTCATATAGTGACGCTTTTGACATTGTGTCTAAATCTGATGCACATGGCACGCTTTAGCGTCAATATAACACGCTTTGGTTATGGGTAGGTTTAGGTCTGGGGTAGGGTTAGGGTTAGACCACTAGGAGGCGCCTTCTGGCCCATATATATCTGCGTCTCATATTGACGCTAAAGGGTGCCAAAGAGATAAGGATTTGTGAAAGTTAATAAAATAAGAAACTCAAACACCCCCCAACCTATCCAAGACCCCACACTCACTCCTTGACATAGTTAATAAGACTGCTTTATTTTTGTAAATGTTTCACTTTTACAAACATCAATGTTATCACTTCCCGGTTGATTTTGGAGAATTGTCAAGGCGGTTTTTACACGGTTTTGTTAACTGCAGTCAAACCCCCGAAGGGCGGAAGAGAGATGGGACCAATTACAGAGCTGCCTGGCCTTGAAGTAATCAAAATTATTATATGAAAGTAGCTCATTCCCCTGTGTATTATTCTCTGCGTGTGTTTACCGAGGAAAGTGGGTCATGTGGTGTTAGAGAATGAGATGTAATAAATTGCTTTCAGAAGTTTAGTGGCATGAGATCATGAAGTTCAGTGCAACATCTTTCCATGTTTGTGGAGTGTTTTGCTGGAGGTAAGTCAGAAAGAAGTGGTAAAAAGATTCATATTTTAAATTAATTCCTGCTTTGAAGTCATTAAACCTAATTTTTGATTGTGATATTAAAGCGTGGTTTGGATATAAATTGCATGATGATACTAGTTACATTTGGCAAATTAATACCTGATGACGTCAAGGAAAGCAGCTTGAAATGCTTTTTCAGGATTTCACTCATAATTCACTCACATTTCACTCAGCAATTTCTAAGAAACGCTGTATAGATGTATAATACGGTTTGGGCATATTTATATTCAGTGTTTGTCTTTTCAATAACCTTAACTGTGAGGCTTGAGTTGAAAAAATAAACCAGGTGTTTTCCTCCTACTGTTGTACACTTTTAACAAATGGTTCTTCTAGCACTTTCTAGATGGCAAATGGTTCCTGGTAGATCAGTTAGCCTACCATTTAAAGAATCGTCTGCAAGCAAAACTCAAGTGTCTGGGCCACAAAGAGATTCTTTGATTATATAAAGCAAATGTATGGAACTGCAATTTTGTGTGTGTGTGTGTGTGTGTGTGTGTGTGCAGCTAATTGTAGGTTCAGTTCTTTTATTGAGCATAAATACACTACTTTTCAAATATTTGGAGTCAGTAAGAATTTTAAAATGATTTTGAAATGACTAATACTCACTAAGATCAAAAATACAGTAAAAACGGTAATATTTAAATTTTGAAAATTAATGTTTTCTATTTTAATTTATTTTTTAATGTCACTTGATCATCATTTTTTGCTGTATAATTTTACACATACATATATTTATTACATTTATTATTATTTTTTTAAATTTTTATTTTTTTTTTTAAATTGAATTTTTTTTAATTATTTTTTTTTTCAATTTAATTTTTTTTTTTAATTTAATACGTTTATTCTTGGCAGACAGTCACATTAGCGTCTGTCTACTTTCTTTCTGCTTTCTGCCTAAATCCAGTACACTTTCCAATATTGGCAGAGCCTGTCTGCACTAGATGTTAAAGTCTGTTTACCCACATTACTGCAAAGCATTGCCATTTAGTGGGCTCTCAACTACATCTACAAATTAAGTGTGCTGGCTGCATAATATTCTTGGTGAAGAGTGTTTTGTTGCTGTGGTGCTCTATGATTTTAATATGGCAGTCAAAAGTATTATAAATGTCCTAGAATTAAATGTTGAGATAATTGTCTTCCTAAATTGCTGAAGCGTTCTGCTTGCAGCTACAGTATTTTTGCTGTAGCTTCTATATTTAGGCTTATACAGTACCTTTATTATTTAAAGGGATAGTTCACCCCAAAAATGGACTCTGTCATTACCTCGGTTCTTGTTGAACTTTTTTAGGTTTACACTGGTAGTTGCGCAGGCTGTCAATGGAGGGAAAGAAAGCTCTCAGATTTAATCAAAATGATCTAAATTTATGTTCTGATGATGAACTAAAGTCTTGCGGGTTTGGAACGACATGAGTGCGAGTGATTAATGAAATAATAAAAAAATTGGGTGAACCATCCCTTTAACTGTCTCTATCTCAGGCTCTTCCTAAAGCAGATGAGCACTCAGTGGACGAAATGTGCGAATGCTGGCTGCTTCCGAAGAGCAATCTGTGAAAATCCGTGTCTACCCATTTAGGAAGCCGTGCTTTCACTCAAACTCAGGTTTGTGAGTCATTTGAGGTGGAGTCTACCACAAATAACAAGCATGACATCCAAAGTAGATATGTTGGAAAGACACCTGTGAGCTGTTTTTAATGAGTTGTGTGTATCTTCTTCAGGATGTTTATCCCAAAGGAGACATCTCAATGTCAGAAATGTTTCACATTGATGTGCCTGACTTGCAAACGCACTTCTTTTGTGCTTTTCTCTTTCAAAGTCACAGAGCAATGTGCAGTGCGGTTTTTCCACAGATGGATGATGTGGTGTACATTTTTTATCTTGTTTGTTTTAAAGGGATAGTTCACTTTGAATAAATTTTTGGTATGTTTTAGCTTACCTCAAGGTCATCCAAGATGTAGGTGTCTTTGTTTCCGCAGTAGTTTCAATTATGATATTTTTAGGTCAAACCGTTCTTGTCTGCCAGTCTTATAATGCAGGTCTATGGTCACCACTTGGACGTGGCTGTGGTTACAAGAGGTAAAAACAATATAAATACTGTTCGTTTTCTCACACAAACAGCTCGTTTTGTGTCTTAGGCCATCAATGTGTACTTACATTTACGAGTCATTAAATCATGTTTAATTTGGACTTTGCTGTGCATGCTCTTTGAGGTGGTGACCATAGACCTGCATTATATGTGTGATAG
Source organism: Pimephales promelas (assembly GCF_016745375.1). Next base: position 5,015,827 of record NW_024121299.1, on the reverse strand, counting down.
ACAAGAATGGTTTGACCTAAAAATATCAAAATTGAAAATACTGTGGAAACAAAGACATTTACATCTTGGATGCCCTTGAGATAAGCTAAAACATATCAAAAATAAATTTCAAAGTGAACTATCCCTTTATTATTAATAAGCAATGTCTCTCATCTCTCATTGAAAAATATACTTTTTGGGAGCTCCTGTACCAGCCGAGGAAGTGCCATTGAGAATGGGAATGCTAACAGATAGCTTTCACCAGGTATTATAGACCTCCATGGCCAAATCTGCAGTGATTATTCTTCCATGACAGGGAAACAAAGTATTAGTCCTAAAGACAGCAGGAGAGCTGAGACAAATTAAAATCATCTGCTGATTAGAAAAATACGGCACCCACTTCCTCTTCGGCAAATGGAAATCAAAGTGCTCATTACTCACACGCTGTTAGGCTCCGTTTTAAAAAGCTCATTTTTTAAAAGAGGACAGTAATTTCAGGAAATTATGTCATGCTTTGTGATTGCCTCAGCAGTTTTCTTTTTCTCTTTTTGGAAATTCTGCTTGTTCTGAAAACAAGCAGATATAAGGTTGACTGATAAAACCTGTAGATTTTTCTCTCTTCTCCGCTATTGATTTCTGAATAATGAGCTGCCTAAAATTGGCCAGATGCTCCGATCTCTGCGTTTAGCTGATCCATTAAAGCTCTGCTGGCACAGATCTGCTTCTTGTGTAGAGAGGGTTGTCTCTTGAAAATGATCTCTGCGTGTTGGCCCCCTTTTTTGCCTTCCTCTCCAATTATTTTCTTAGCTTGTTTTGGTAAAATCAAAATGAGATGCTCAAAAATTCCTGTCTATATACCTTTATTTACTGCTATATACAGGGCCTAAAACTACATTTTTGCCACACCTGTCGATGGCCGGTGTCTGAAAAAAAATGTACCGGCCATGACACTGTTTTTGCAAAGTAAAATTCACAATTTTCAGGACCAGAAATTGAATAAAGGCTAATCAAATGTAAAATAACACTACATAGTGACAAAATTAACATTACAAAAGTCATTTAGTCAAGAGCAGTGAGTGTTTTTTAACATTAAATATGCAGACAGCAGCAGGTATATTAGGCTGCTGTCACTTTAAACCGAATGCATGGATCCAATATATGTATATACATACAGAGTATGGGTAGGTTTAGGTCTGGGGTAGGGTTAGGGTTAGACCACTAGGAAGCGCCTTCTGCCCTATATATCTGTGTCTCATATTGACGCCAAAGGGTGACGTGGTGTGGATGTCCACACATTGGCAAAAGCGTCAGTATATGACGCCTTGGGATGAGAACGGGCTGGTATATTATGAGACAATTTTAGTGTCTTTTTGACATTGGATGCATGCAAATTGAGTAGGAGACCTCTAAACAAAATAAGAAACTTTTAAAATAGCATAATATTACTGTTACCGGCCATGCACTCCACACCAGTAGAGTCAGCAGTGGTCATGGTTCAGTGTGCTGATAGAATATCTCAATTACCATAGTTCTCCATTTTTGTTTGGGGGAAATTAAGAGAAACTTGAAGTAATTGGCTGTTTTTATAATAAAAAAGATGGCTAAACCTTAATGCATATCTGTTCGCACTTCAATTAAAGCCAAAATATCCGAAAACTTTATTAATTGTAATAAAAATGAGCTATAAAAAGATTAGTTCTGCTGCAACAAGCTGATTATATTGATAAATAGTCCAATTTAGTACATAGTCATGAAGGGTATTTAAGGAGAAAAATTACAGTAATGTGATCCTACTGTGTTCTTAGCAGAAGAACATTATAAAATACGTCACTGTGAATTAGCATCGTTGTTCTGCCGTGTTGATGTCTGCATAAGAGAACATTTGTGTGAGATGGTTTGGGGCTTGCCTGCAGGTTATCTAGGATTTCTTTTATATCCTGGATTGTACTTTAGATTTGCATTCTTAATTAGTCAGTGTATGAAGGCAGATCAGGACAATCTGATTTGAACACATCTTGAGTTAAACTCAGAAAGCCCCTGAATTCTGATCATCTTCATTTTCCATTGTGTTGTTCACCACTTTATGTTCTTTTAATTGAATGTTGGATGAAATCATGGCTGAATCTTTACAAAACAGGTCAAGATAATGTCTTGATCATATTTTCCCACAAAAAAAAAAAATCGAAGTTATTGTCTTAAATATATTATAAATCCATTAATTGTATTATCTAATAATAACCAATATATATATATATATATATATATATATATAATATTATTTACAGTATTTGCCTGATGTTCACAAATGAAGCTTTTGCCTTTTATAAGTCCTTTGTCCTAGTTGTCAGTGGCAAATGATTTTGAAGGTCACTCTGACAGTCTGCAGTAAAGCTTTTACCACCCAAAGTCCGTCAGTCTGTTCTCAGTGGTGTAATTCCATCTCTGTTACACAAACGTCATGTATAGCACAAGCTGGCAGACGACAACATTACTTATGACTTGAAGCTCTTTGAAAGATTTGTGTCTTTTTAAGAGGCACGCTGAGCTGGTTAATGAGCTTTAAAGAAGAGAATGTGCTTTTAAACAACTTGTACGCTTCAAATTGTCTCCATGAACTCATCTTCTGTCTTTTTCTGTGCACCCTATATTGCCTCATAAGGTAGAAGGAAAATATGTACCTTTGTGAAGTTATTATACAAATAGTATTAGATGTCACAGACCGTTCACAGGCAATCTGATTTATATTCAACAGCCAAGGTCCAATCTGATTGGCTAAAAATAATTATCAGTTAGTATGTGTTGAGTAATTACCAGGCTGCTACAGGATGGATCAACACAGGATCTTCCTCCATTACAGTGTCATGCAATGGTAATACAAGTTTCAACAAGCAAAAGTGATTATGGAAGGAGAAATGTTAGTTATGGTGCCTTATTATATCACCTGCCAATTACTGGGATATCTCTGCAGTTTATAACAGTGTGTGTTTTTGTTGATGTGGCATCAGACAGGTGTCATCCTCTTCATCAGGGAGATGCCTCAGAGCTGAGCAATAGAGACGCCTGCTCATACGCTGTGGATAAGAAAAGCACAGGATAACAAGGTCCCTGAAGCCCTATTATTTGCACTGATATTAGAAGCATTTGTGTACGTGTGTGGAGTTTGTGTTCCCTTGTGTGTGTGTGTTTGCGCATGTGCTATGCATGTGAAATCAGTGTTTGTCACTGTCAATTCAGATGAGCTCCGTTTTTATTTGATGAATAAACCATCTCTCTGTGCACTTCCTTTCACGGCCGTTAAAGTCAGGAAATGATCACACATTTTTGTTCTCGTCTGTTTATGCTCCATCCATCACAATTGCAATATGTTTCTGATTAGGACTCAAAATAAGAATATTACAGACCTCTACTTGAAGGGCTAAGTTAATCTAAAAAGTCAATTTTTATTGTATTTATTGTAATTATTTTTATATAAAAAAATTGATAAAATACAAATGTATTGTATTTGCCCTTTTGTTTGGATTATTTGCACCAATTTAACCTTACAAACATAAGATTTTAGCTTAAAGATTTTTTTTTAAAGATTTTTTTTTAGCTGGTTTTAGCTACACCGAAGGTCTATCTGTTCTTTCAATATGCAGATTTTTAACCTTAATAAGAGTAATCTAATGTGGCCCATCTCGGATTTGAATCTGCTACGCTATCTCACGACCAATTCGTACGAATTCGTACGAGTGATTCAAAAGTGGCCAATTCGTACTAATTCATACGACCTCACTCGTACGAATTTGTACGATTTGTCTAAACCCACGTGACGGTTATGTTTAGGGGCGGGTCAGGGGTAGGTCATTCATACGAATTCATATGAATTGGCTAATTCGTAAAATTTGTACGATTTAGCAAAATCGTACTAATTCGTACGAGTGAGGTCGTACGAATAAGCCACCTCGTAAAATTCGTACGAATTCCCGTGAGATGATTCCTTTAGAATGTGAAAGTGCTCATCCTTTCTTTCTGGAAATTGATAAATAAAAAAAAAATCTAATTTTGCAACACTGTTTGAACATGTTAAGTACAAAACATTTCATGTTTGAAAAACAGCTTTTCCTTAGTGTGCACATGAGTTCAACAGAACCAGTATAATTCATGTACCGATGACAGTTCTTGAACACTCATTGTGATGTCAATGAGGACCTCTTGCTTTCCCTGCAGTGCACCTACATGTCTTTAGACATGCTCTTTCTGTTTGAACACAGGTTCCTGATCCCTAAAGGAAGCAAAGAAAGGTCAACAGCTAACGTGTAACCTATGTTTCCTGTACTCATCAGGCAGCGTTTGCACAGCTACTCGGAAGCTTTTGACCTTTCTGTGTGATGGAACAACTTTGATGTAGGACTCTGAGAATGTTTTCCACCACACCCTTCATCTTTCAGCCTTTTTTCTCACTCGCTGTATTTCGTCCTCATAATTCTTCGTCTGTTTTTCATTTGAGAATTGTATTTTTATGCAGAAGAACAACACAAAATACCTCAGTTGGGTGTGTTCATAAATGATACATGCATGTTAACTCCAGACTTTTCAACCAGGGATCTGCAGACAGTTTAGAAAATACATCAACTTTTCCTAAATTCTTAAATCATTACATTTTCTAAATATTTGTATTCTTAACGCTGCAGTCCGCAGTTTTTCCTCTTTGTCGCCATCTCTGTTTGAAATCTGCAATTGCACGTATTCGCGGAATTATCAACTTTTCGTGAGTTGTACTTCGACATTGCACAGCGTGGATGAACACAATGTTTGAGGAGAGTGCGGAGCTGTCAATCACCACGCAGATAGTTTTGAACACTGGCTGGTTACGTATTTTCTCAAATATGTATTTTGGATAATTTTTAACCTCAAAAAAGCTATGGACTGCAGTTTTAAATCATTACTTTCTCTATTTGTTTTTTTTTTTACTAATATATTATTTGGCCAGATTTTTCTTCTTCTCATATTTATTGATTTCCTGGGAGAAAAAATGGGCACTGCTTTTAAAGAAAACAAGTAAGAGTAATTTTGGTTATTATAAAAGGTCTTGATGTTACATCAAATGTTATTCAGATCTGAATACTGATTTTTAGATCCTTTAAAGCAACACCAAATAAGATTTTTTACCTTAAAATAATGTTTTCAATATTCTTTCAGTGGTTCATCAAGTCGTGACATGGTGAAATGCACTTATGCCACCGTTTTGCGGTCCTTTATCTGATATATCCACGCTATGTAAGATTTCCAGATTGGGTCACGTTTCTGTAGTCAGAATAAGAACACTACAAATTTTACTTGCTTTTTATGCAAGCTTGCAATTTGCTGATAGATGGAGCGTACTCGACAGTATAGACTACAACTACATGTGAGGTACCTAGCAGCCGGGTAGCATTTGAAATGTCATCATGATTCCAAGGCGGTGCTGGATAAACAGAGAGCATGTGTGTGCGTGTGTGTGCAACAGTAGGATGCAGTAGGCTAAAATATTATAAATTATTTATCTGTTCACATAGTAATCCTTGTAATCTTTAATCAAAATAACTTCCCCTCACTCCTGCGACGACGTCTGCGACAGTATCAAACCACAACCATCCAATCAATTCCCAATGGACAAAATCAAGTCCCGCCCTACATTTTAAGCTGTTTAACTTGGATATATGCCGAAATGGAGAAAAAGAAGACTATCGCAGCTTCCATTTCATGCTGACTTTAAATCATCAGATTGGCGAAAACTAATTAACTAGAGAATTTGTGGGACTTTAAAAGGTTCTGCTGTGGCATCAAGCGTCTGTGGCATTTTTAAGAGTATAAAGAGGTTTTTGGGGTAAGAAGTAAAACAAAAGAGTACAACTGTGTGCTAATTGTTGATTATTGTATCTGTTGATTAGGTTACCATTCTGGAAAAAGACCTTCAAATGTCTTAAAGAAGACTTTGTGACACTATGTAAAGTACTTGTAGCCTAAGGGAGCATAACCAGGGCCAGGGCCATTTAGCAATAAAGAGGATTAGACAGTGAAGAAAAATGGATTAGGATTAGAAATATTTCTTGTCGTATTTTGTTTTGAAGGGAAGAAATTACAGCGATTATTATAACAGTGTTCTTAAATCCTCCCTCCAACAAGAATGGAGAGGTGACCTTCAGATGAAGTTACTTGGTTTGCAGAAAACTCTGCATACGTATTGTTTAGACATTTCATAAACTGTAGAGGCCCATCGAGACAAAAGTAAATGTGATAAAAGCGTGATGTCAGTGAGGGGAACGTATATCGCCGAAACAAATACTCAAGCAGTTCTAATTCCCTTTAATCTGTATTTGTTTTCATCACATCCGCAAAGTTGCCCTCTTACTTTCTACGGTTCAGTCAGGCTATCATTAAATTATGATGCAGAAAATGAAGCGCTTGACATTTGCCAAAAAGCCTTTCATGAGATTTCAAGTGGATGACCTCCGAGATCGTTGTCACAGGTCTGAGAGTCGGCTTAAATCTTTAAAGAGTTCGGTATCTGCTTTGTTGCTAATCATAGAGGCTTGTGTGAAAGTCATTCTAATCTTTTTCTTCCATCTGTCTCCCTTTTTCTGTTTGCATCCCCTTTCTCAGAGATTTACTTCAACCCTATAGTGTTAGAGCATTATTTAATGATCTACTTTCTTGTTGCAGTTCTTCCTTTTGACTGTAATATTGCCACTGCTGTATTTCTGGCAACTTGAGGACAAAGACCCCTCCTGAAATGATTCAAGACAGATTCTCCACATGTTTCAAGATTGTAAATGGTTCATCTCAAGGGTTTGTGATTGATAGTGTATCTAGTTAAACTGGCCAGGGCATGGTTCCCTAATAATGCTCAATCTAAGCACACTAAGAAGGCCTGGTAAGATATATCTTACCAACGTTGTTTGTGTTCCTATAAGTGTGTTCCCTGAAGTGTCCCTTAGTAAGCTTCTTAACACGTTGCTTCTTACGTTCAACGTTACAATGCGCTGTCCCAAGTGAATAGTTGGCATCGATTGCTCAGGAATCGATTTTCCACTTCACGCGAAGGTGCATTACGGCGTTAAGATAGACAACACGTTCTATGCAAATAAAACATTCCTCAAACTATTCCAGTAACATTTATTTTAACATATTTTAAGTTATCAGTAAAATACAGCCTATTAATTAAATAATCAAATTGTCAGTAATATGTTCACACGATATGTTGTGACGGGTAGACGAAACGGGTATCCCTCGCTTATCATCCACCCTCCTTATCCCGTTGTGCCACTTGCGCCCCTTCTTGACATGAGTTTAACGACTTTATGCAAAATTATGCAATACACTTTTATATTAATGGTAAGGAATTGATTGGCAAGCAGCTGCAGTTACTTCTGTTTAATGCGGTATTGATTGCCGTGCCATTGGTTAAAGGCTTAAGGGCTTAAAGCAAAATTCAAAAGGGCTTGAGTTTTGCCGAATAAAAATGTTGTCATGGACTAAACGGCTCCGCGGCTGGCACCGACTTTGATTTAATACAAGAACACGTTTGATCGCTGCCATAGTTAGTCGCTTACTGGACACCACCATGCTTAGTTTTTTTAGAGCCAAATTGTTTGCCAAGTTTTAATTATCAAAAGTGATTGCCAATTTAAACGCTTTAATTACATTACGAAATAGCCAAGGCTAATTACCACCATATTAGTTCTGATACCAAATAAAGCCAACTTCATAAAGCCAATAAACCTGTATCCATTGCAAACATATTTTATTATTAGTCTTAAAATATCCATGACATAAAATCATTGTTGAGCCACAACATTGTCAACATAGCTAGTTTGACTGCGCTGCGCTGATTTCTAAAGACTGCTACACAGTGGCGGCGACTAGCGGCTTGAGCTCAAACAACGTTAAGTGAGAGCTTACGAATGCTCCAGACCAACCTTACGAAAGTGTGACTTAAAGATGATACAGTATAGTTAGCGTAAGAATGTGATTGGAATTGTGATAAAGTTAAGAGGGAGGTTAAGGAATAGGTTAAGACCTACTTGGCGATAAGAACATTTTGGGGAACCGAGACAAACCGGTTCCTGTTTGGTAACAGGTGTTACCAAAATAAAATATAACAAAATACAAACAAAAGCAGGCCTGTTCCTCTCCCGATCATCCACGTTGTCGCTCCCCCTTTATGCTTCCGCTCCTCTGTGAGAGATGCGAGACCGGTGTGCTCACTGGTGTAGATCATTAGCAATCGCACCACCGGCCTCGCGACACCGGTTCGCCACAATGACCTCATATTTTTTTGTTGTTGTTGTTGAGATTCCTAACCAAGAAGGCTCTTGGTTAGGAAGGCTTCACCAACACTGTTATGTTTTATTTGTCACTGAACATCATCGACATTGTTTGGCAGTTCCATTAACACTTCATGAGTTTTCTAGGTGATCTATTAACATGACATCTGTATAGGTTCCCTCCTTGAATTGGACTGAGGCTTGATTTAACGCTCCATACCAGTCGATATGGCCCAGTAACAACCCCAAGATACCAGAGACAGTAAAAATGACTGCTCTTAGCAGAACTAAAGAAATCAATAGCATATAGAGAGCTGAGACTCCCGAGACTTCTCCGAACTTCTCCGGGTGAATAAGTGGGTTTGCAGCCGACAGTGGCATGTTTTTAAAATTGTGTTAGAAACTTCTTTTTCTACAGATGAGTCATTAGCTTTACATAAGTTGACTCTTTGATGTACTGGACTGTGGGATTGCTGTAAGGACAGAGAAAAGCTACTAGTATTCATCACTGAAAGTAAACTAAAAGTGACCTAAAGGGACTGTAAAGGAGAACTATCAGTGATCAAATTTAGAACAGTAATGACCTTGAATGGAGATTGTCTGTGAAGCGTGGACATGCACACGCTCTTTTTGCCTCCCCAGAGGAACGCTGCAGGGTGACTGTGCTCTTCCTCATTAACTTTGGTATGTGCCGATCATGCATTTAATGTTCCTGTCTCAGCCCATTGCACTCCTGCATGGTTTAATGAGAAACCAAAAGCAACCTGCCAGAGAGGAAGCAGTGTTTTAGTATTTCACAAGAATCAGGACAAAAACTGCTTAAATGTTCTTTCCTTTGTTCAGACGTTATACAGTAGAGGAAGAATCTGTTCGTGTTGTCTTGGAAACCACCATGCCTGGATTTGTGAAGAGGGAACAGACTCATTCTGTCATAAGACCCATACAGATCCGGTATTGGAGAACGTGTGAAAAACAAGAAAACACTATTGCTTTTTTCCCCCCAAGGTCAATTTTGTACAAATAAAACTATAATGAGCATTTTTATTCAGTGCTATCTGAAAAAAAAAAAAAAACGATAGAAAAAAGTTAACTGCCGCATTTACTCTTTACTTTATTTTTCGCATTTCATAAACAAATTAAAAAATAACTAGAAAAACTGACAAGAAAAATAGAAGATATTAACTTTCAGATAAAAAAGTTTACCGATACATTTTTTTGTTTTTACTTAATTATCGCACAGTGTTGCATCTTTTTGTCTTTCTTTCATAATCATTAACAAATTAAAACATCTCACAACTCTGCAAAAAAAATTACAAGAAAAATGTAACTGTGAAATATTAACTCTGAAAAATATGGAACACCAGTGTGAATGAGTTGACCAAGAAAAATTGCATACGAGGTGGGGTTTTAACTCTGAGAATAAAATCATGTGACTAAATCCTATTAGCTATATCCAGAACATAAACATAATATTACAATTTTAATTTACATTATTTGTACAGAGAGTGAAATGAAAGCACAGGTGAACTTGAACTGAGTTGCTTGCTGTCAGAACGAGAAACTTGCGTAGGGAACCCGTTTTTGTCGTAATGACATCATGCAATATCTTAAGAGATTCTAAAGCACGAAAAATGTATGAAAGCATGAATGACACTGTACAGTCTAATAAATGCTGGGTTGTTTCAAATATGGACAATACATTTTGTAAAACTGTTTTTTAACCCAACGATTGGGTTTGTCCATATTTGACCCAAACATGGGTGGAAACAACTCAGCATTTATTAGTGTAGAATGTCATATTTTATATTGATAAATATTTTTGTTTTGTACATGTTAAGTTGTTAAGTCATTGTCATGTTATAAACATAAGTCAACATAAGTCATGTTTACATTAACTGGACCAAAAAATGTCCTTTACAACCAAGCGGCAACATTCTAATCTGAAAAACGAAGCCTTCCCGGAAGTGCGAAAAACTGCAATACATCTAAAATCCGCTAGAGGGAGGTCCCAAAAGGGAGTAAAATATCCAGAGATCCCATTTTAAAGTGTCCGTTTTCACAGCATAAATTCATGCTTTTACAGGTTGGTCTCATGGACTTTTATTGTATTTTTCAATAGGCTCCGAGTGCCTGACAACTGTGAGGGGGGTGAATTTTTTTTCTAACTCGTTAGTTAAGATCGTATTTAGATATAAAATGTATGACAAATAAGGGCGGTTAACTTTGATTGACAGCTGATAACGGGCTGCGCCGAGGGAAATTTGACGTCTCGGCCATGATCGGACACAACACATCACACCACCTCTGTATCCTTTCTGAACATTTGTATTTTGTATTTCTCAAGATTTTCCAGTATGGTGCCGCCCATACCCCCCGCCTCAAAACTGTCTATGGCTGACGTCACAGACACTTTGTCCATATTTTTTACAGTCTATGTTTACAACCTGTTTAAACTGTTCCAAAAGCAACAACCACAGCAGCATTTATACAGTGCAACAGTTTCTCAGGCTTGCTCTGGACTGCCTCATTTGTCTTTTTGCTTATCTCAGCAATATGGAACATCCTGAGCTCCTTGTCAGGTGAGAAAATCTATGTTCGGCCAAAACCAGGCCAAATCGCCCCTCAGGACGTCTTCACTCTGGTGGACTATATTGGGGCTGAAATTACCCTTGAAGATTAAAGCTCGTCTCTATATCTCTGTGCCAGGTTACTTCGGGTCTATGGCAAAAACTCATTTACTGACATCTTCCTATGTTTCTCTGCATCGCTACCCAGTATCATAGAACAAAAACATCTGGGCTGCATGTCAAGCGTGCAATTAAGCAATTACATTTCCAAATCGAATTACACAGGGGGATGATTCATAAAATGACCAATTGCCCATGTACAATCACATTAATGTGATAACACTTTTTACTGCCGCAATTAAATTCGGTCATGGAGGCCGCTTTCAAAACCGCCCTCGGAGCTTTCCAGAGCTAAATTTGAACCGCTTTTAGCTGAAAACGGCTTCGTTAGAGCAAGACGGGCTCTCGCTCTTGTTAAAAAAGATCTATGGTCCCCTCACAGGAAGACATGACTTTCTTTTTCTTTGACGCACCACCTTGACAACTCTAATGAAAAACGTTTTTGCATTAATGCGAGTTGGCCGCTGATGATTCAATGAGGTGAGGAATGCACGTATATTCCTGGCCCAAGGATCAGAGCGAAGGATTCGATCTGTGGCTTTCATGTGTCCCTGTCTAATTAGGTTGCTGTATTTATTTGTCCTCGTAAGTTGAAAGACGACGTCATGGTGTGGCCATCACAGCAGGCGCCCACTACAAGGTCACTGCAACAAAATAGCAAAGAAAGAAAACCTTAATGATAACAACTCACCAACAATTTTCATCTTTTGGTGCTGATGAAAGTTTGACATTCTTCTTTGGAGTTTAAGGGTCAGACTCATATATTGTCATTTCTGTGGGTCAAATCGGTCTCTTTCTGCCCACTTGTAGCTTCAAGTGACTTTCAAGAGCATTTGATGTATGCTGATCTTCATGGTAACATGGAAAAAACATATAGATCTTTACTTTGAGTGTGAGACATCATCAACTCAACAGCTTTCCCCCCAAGCTGAAATATATATTTTTTATTTAAATTTTTCTTGCTTATTCCATGAATGCACCTTTTGACTCAGTGCCTGTCCTGCTGGTAAAATCCCCACTGATCGATAATCCATCCAGATGGAGTGCTCAGATATAGCTAGAATTGAGCTTTTTTTGGAAAATTACAGTGAAAGATTTTTTGTTTGGTAAGCGTTGCACTTCACTATAGACCACGTACCGTAGAGCAGCAGGAGATATGTCATGCAAAATAACTTTCATTGGACGTGACGTGTTTTATGTCGACTTGGGTTGCATGTCAATATCTCATGAATGTTAAAATGAAGCGCTCTGCGGCCTGTAATCTATGAGTCCCTGAACTGGGCAGTCTGTGTTTACATGCTGTAATTGCATTCGGTTCTTTCAAATTTTCAAAGCATAAACATTCCCCACCAGAGCATTAAAAAAAGCATGTGCTTTAGCCTCGGCCTAATTAAAATCATACCTTTTGCTCACTTGCACTGTTTATTATGAGCGAGATGGCTGGTGCTCGTGGCGTGCTGTCAGTTTATAAAGGCTCCTGTTATTCCTGTTGAATTAATTCTCAGAGCTCTGAAGGCTGATCAATACCGCCTGAATGACTGCAGATCTTTGCTTGACTGTGGCATTTAAGGCAATCACCACATCCCGGCTGGCCCCAAATGAAACAGGGTGATTCTGCACCTTTTTAATGCTTTTTTGTGTCTCTTATCAGAATGCACCTTTTATATTGATTCGGCTATTTTGCATAAGGAATATTTGAAAAGAACTGGACTGAAATGCTCTAAAGGCCTGAGGTGATCATAAATAATGTGAAATTAAAGTTGTATGTAAGCTCATTGCCGGTTATAATCACCCAAATAAACAGTAGTTGTTGTTTGCATTTATTTTAAATAGATATGAAGAGTTCAGATGCAAAAGCCTCTAAGTGCCATTTGAAATTTTCTTCTAAAATGATCATTTTTATCAAGCTTGTATATTTAAGTTCAGTAATTTCACTTAAATGGCAATGAAGATTACCTATTAATTGTCATTTAAGTGAAATTACTGAACTTAAATACACAAGCTTGATAAAAATGGTCATTCTAGAAGAAAATTTCAAATGACATTTAGAGGCTTTTGCATCTGAACTCTTCATATATTTTATAACTAAGTCTTTACTGTCAAATTTTATCTGTTTAGTGCATCCTTGTTGAAAAAAGTATTGGCTACATTTCTTTTAAAAAAAAAAAATGGACCTCAAACTTTTGAACGGTTGTATAGATCATTAAATAGACCTGATAGATGACAGCAGATAATGGGATATTTGGTTCTCAGAGGACATTTCTAGCCCATTCTGCCTTGCCGCGGCGCGATTTTACTCACGCTGCTAGGTAGTCTGGATACCACGGACCCAATTTTCGCCTCATCTAGGGAACCAACACAGAACGGGGAGGGAGCAGCAAGACGATGATGGCGTGCTGCTCGGATACACTCCATAGTGTACGCATAAATCCATAGCATAAATCTCTGACCCGTCGTCTAATCTCTGTCGCTCTACAAGCATCATCTGGTAGCTATAATTGAAACGATTGGCTATGAGCTACTTACAGTACAGGCGCATTTGATGGACATTCTTAGCACCCAATAAACGGCTCTGGGCATTCATAAACCACGCCTCAAATACGAGAAAATGAACATGTGGTTCAATGAGACTTGGGTCTGACGTTAGCCAGGCTAGGATATCAGTCCGCAGCTTTGGATATTGCCAGCTTACTAAACGAAACTTGGATGCGTTCGAGCAGTCTAAGTACCTGCAGGGATTGTGATGTTCAGCTTAATGTTCTTCTGTTGTACTGCCCTGTGCCTCTTTCCTGCCGTGTGTTATTGTTGCTTCACAGTTAGACGATATGCCTTTGGCAGAGCTTTGAATGTGAGAAGCGCTCTGAGGATCTTGCTTATCTCCAACACACCAATGAGAAAGACAGGACAATATTACAGTCGTCCATCACAGCAATCCTGTGCAGTTTACCGTTCCAATTTGTCTGGGAACAGCATTGAAAATCCCTGAAAGTGCTCCATTGAGCTGATCAAATGGACAGGAAGTGGGTCACGAACCAGGGGACTTTCTAAAGTCCATTTATCTGTCGAAACAATTAGAGAAAGAGACTTTTTAGGGGGTGGGAGGGTGGGATTCTCTCAAAATCATTAGCGCCTTACTGAATAATGTAAATATAAAAATAAATACATAATACACAAAAGATTATTATTGTTTTACCCATTGTATTAGTGTTAGCCATACATGTATGCATACTTAGATGCCACAATCGACACTTGGATGTGTCCGCCATCTTGGGATAGTTAACATGATGCTGTTCATCACTCACACTAACAAATCTTTGAATTTTCATCCAAATTGGATAGCCTTTCAGAGGAAAGAATGTGTTTTCACGTGTAAATATGCAATATCCTTATTCAGAATAAGGAATATTGCTGATATAGATATTCATGTAAATAACCAGGTTGTAGACAGTCAATTTTCTCTATTGTTTCACAGACTGGATTGTACCATTCCAATATGGCAGACAGCATCTGAGGTTGGATATCATAGTTTTTTCACAGTTTCTTTCTGTATTTTGCCCATTTATTGTTTTATTAAAAAAGTGCTGATATTGGCCAATTATAATATTTCGATTATAATGTGATTGTACACAGGCAATTATTGGCTCTGCAACAAATGTTAGACTGGGACACTCTTCCTCCACCCTGCAAATACCAGTGCAATCTGATCCCAAGACGTCATATAACTGACGTCTTGGGACGTGTTTTGACCATACGTCAACATCCGCCTTTTTAGGGTACCCTTAAACGTCAGTTAGATGACGTTATCGGATCCTAACCCTACCCCAGACCTAAACCTACCCCTAAACCTACCCCGTTACCCCGCGGATGTTGACGTATGGTCAAAAGACGTCCAAAGACGTCAGTTATATGACTTCTTGGGATGAGACTGTGTTACAAATACATAAAACATTAGCCTTTATATATACATGAAGTTTGTTAGAAAAGACTTACCCAGACAACCAGTTCTTAATTTACCTTTACATTTCAAACAAGCAGAGATTTTCCAAAATGTGTGCTGCACTTCATTCAGGAAAGAGGCGGGATGGAGTTATGAGGTTTTACGAACAGGATGTGTAACCACCACGATTTTAATTCCTGAAGAAACTGGATACCCTTTCACATGTGAGAATGTGTTTACTCAATATAATCAGTTCTTAGTAACATAGGCTACTTTTACTGGCAACTTTTTAATGTTGTGTTATCTGACATCTTCATCTTGTTGTATTCTGTTAGTTTAGCAAAATCATTTGATATTCATTCATGCATCTAATTATGCTTTCAGGCACTCAGTCAACTTGCTCTCGAATGTTTACGGAACGCCTTTGAACGCTCCAATATGGTGGACGTTTCGCGGCCCATCGAAACAGCCCCTAATGAGGCATCATCTATAATCTATGTTTTACCCCACGTTCCAAATGTTAAAAATGCTGAAGTTGCCGTGGGTCATTGAAGTCCAGGGAGCAAATCTGTTTGGGTTCTGTTCCAGACTAACCTCTGCACCTCGCACATTGTAAAGATTTGTCCTAAAAATAAGCATTTCTTGGTTCACTTATTTTGCCTAGCCTCAGCAACTTTGTAGGCTTTTAGAGGCAAGCCGATGCTTTGTCAGCCAAGCCGAGGCTGTAGAGTCACGCTTGGGGCAGTGGGGTTTAGTTCGAGCCCACAGGTCATGCATCTGTACCTTTGCACGGCCTGCATGTTCTCCGGTGCCCTTGGGGAAAAAAACATTACATTAAGGAGTGTAGCACTACCTCCGCTGTCAGGGTTAATCATGTTTTAAATTTATAGTTCAACACCTTGTGCAGAGCATATTATCTCCCTGTCACTGACTCTGAGACAGTGAAGCAGAAAAAAAATACAATTATGGGGAGTTTTCACCTGTAAATTAAAGCTGTGAAATCAAAAAAGACGACTATTTTCATAATAAATGACTCCTGTCTTATGGTGCATGATTCATCAGTGAAGGTTATTTGAAATGAACAAAAAAACATGTTTTTTTTTAACAATATTTCATCAAAATATATTTGACTCAATGTGTATAAACGTTTTCCTCCTTAGGTTTTACTTCTGCTGCATAGGAAGAGAAAAATAATAAAATAATATACTGTGTGTATGTATGTATATATATATATATATATATATATACTCTAAAAAATGCTGGGTTGTTATTTAAAATGTTATTTAAAAATGGAACCCAATGGCTGGGTTTTGTCCATATTTTATCCAAAATTGGTTTAAAACAACCCAGCATTTTTTTAGAGTGTATATATAACAATCCAATTCATGATGAATGAATGTACACTGTAAAAAATATTGTTGGTTTAACTTAAAAAAGTAAGTAACCTGGTTGCCTTCAAATTTAAGTTCATTGAAATGGAAAAAGTGAGTTCATACAATGAAGGAGAATGATTTAATCATCAGAAACTCAAAAATATATGAAGAGTTCAGATGCAAAAGCCTCTAAATGCCATTTGAAATTTTCTTCTTTAATGATGATTTTTATCAAACTTGTATATTTAAGTTCAGTAATTTCACTTAAATGGCAATGATAATTACATATTATTTGTTATTTAAGTGAAATTACTGAACTTAAATATACAAGTTTGATAAAAATCATCATTAAAGATGAAAATTTCAAATGGCATTTAGAGGCTTTTGCATCTGAACTCTTCATATGTTATCTGAACTAAATAAATTATTTAAGTTGATTTAAAATTTTGCGATTTACTAATGATGAAAAGATTTTTTACAGTGTTTATTTCAGAAATTAAGAATCCACAAAATCACTAACCCAGTTCTCCAGACCAGGCTTCAGTTTCAAAGACTTTGTAAACACACAGTTAACGTCGTCGGATTCATCTGAAAATGCGGGTGATCAAGCCCATCGATCCGTAACTAATTGTGTAAGCAGGAATTAAGCAGAACTTTTCAATGTTGTAAGTATTCTTTGTATAGCCGTCATTGTCTCTCAGGTTCATGCTGTCCTATGTAAAACACTGGACAAGCAAACGTTTGGCCTGTACTCTTCAGAAAAAGCTTTATAAATAAATCTTAACCTTTGATTCCTAATTTCATCCATTTTCACAAAGCTGTTTTACTTTCGCAGCCAAACACACCGTTTTCACAAAATGACGACAACATTAATTCACTGAAACCTCTTCTTCCTACTTTGTGCGAGCCTTTGTCCGGTTATTATGCTAATATTTCCCATTGTGATGCAGATGCTTGAGGAAGTAATATCTGGATTGAGCCATTTTAGTCAGGTCTGGAGCATTGTTCTCTGTTAGATGGAATACATCTCTTTTTGAGAGACTATTCGTTTTGTAATCAGCATCATATGACCCCCTTTAAAAAAAATCATTTTGAATGGTAGGCTATACATAAAAAAAGTATCAAACACACCCTCATAGCCCCTAAAAATAACGGCTATTTTGCTGTATTTCGCATCAAGCCGCAAAACCATTAAGGGTTTCTTTTGTCTCTCCCCAACCTTTTTTCAGGCCATGGTCACCATTCAAGCAACTGGGGTTGCCATGGAGACGATTGGACCTGGTTAAAAGCAGTGGTGGAAGATGACCTCATGCAAGATCTTCTGCTCTTTCAATTAGACCCCCAGCCCTCCCCATGTCTCAGTCCTGTTCTGAGAGGGGTGGACGAGGCCTTTTGTTAAAGGGAAGAGTGTGAACGCAGGGCATTCAGCCTGTACAATGTGTATATGCCAGAATCTATCAATAACGAACACACATAGTGACAGCAGTAACATTTCAGTCCATTTCGACTTCCCATGCTTTCTTCACATCTCCTGGCGGATTGTTTTGCTGGATGCACTGTTCCAAAAACTAGCGTGCTGCCTATGCTGGCAACATTTTTGCATTGTTAGCTGAGTCAGTTGAGAAACTCTATTTGAATGCTTTACATTTCCATGACAGCTAAAAGTGCAGCTCACTCACACTCAGTTTTGGAATACAGCATTAATGTCTGCAGACAGTCTGGTATTTATGAGGAAATAACCCGTAAATCTGATGGCTTGTGATGTGTTATAAACTATACATGTGACCATACTGAATGAAAAGGGATGCAGTTTCATTAAAAATGTGCAGAACTGTGGTTTCCAGCATATGTGATGCATTCATTCATTCAAACAATCAGAAAAACACAAACACAGATGAATGTTTTAGTATAAATTTGGTGCTTTGAATGTTAGACGGTGTTGTGAGAGAGTCTGACAGTGCTATAAATAATGTTGAGATTCATCACAGTTTTATAGCACACCCCACGTTGTTTATTGCATGAATTGTTCTGATAAAATATCTCTTTAGAAACATACTCTGAATGGAATCCGTTAAATCAGACACGAAGGCAGAGTCATCATTATGGACTGGATGATTGACAGACTGGAAGGTGATAAAGTCTAGAGAGGCAATGCAGGAGTGAATACAGTTTGATCTATAGGAACAGACAGGATAAGGACATGTGTGTGATTAGAAATGAAGAAAAGGCCCTCTTTTAGGTGACCGGTGGCTATTTGCTTCGCTCTTCTGAAGCTGACAGAAAATCGCATGGACGTTTCTTTTATTTTTTCTGGGCCCAATTTAAAAAGGAAAACTACATCCAAATGTGAAAATATTACCTGTATTTTATCATTGGGCTCAAAAAAAAAATGTTTTAAAAAAAGATTAGGAATTCATGTCTGTGTTAGCCAAACTAACAAACTTATTCACCATTTTATAAAACAATATTATATTTTTAGCTATAGGTTCAGAGATGGAAAGAGTAATAAAATATTCTACTCAAGTACTACTACTTCAATGGAATTTTACTTAAGTACAAGTAAAATGACCGGTCTAAAAACTACTCAGGTAAAAGTAAAAAGTAGCTTATTTAAAATTTACTCACAGTAAAAGTTACTGAGTTACTTTGAGACGCTGAAAACGTACTCGGTTACTAACTTAACCTCGGTTCTATAGAAGAGGGAACGGGTACTGCGTAAAACTGCGTAATATCTTGCGCTGGGGAAAATCTCTTTTCCACAAGATATTGAAGCCAAAAATTATTCTTCGCTTTGAATTAATGTAAAACGCGTTGCGGCAGCATGCAGACATAGGCAAGACGGCTCGCGTGCCTATTGGCTGTCCTGCGGCAACTGCAGCAGACTATCGAGAGAGGCCCTTTGGTGACGTCAGATCCAATGGGGGCACTTCGCGTCCACTGCGTCACACTCCCGCCGAAACGGGCGTGGCCTGGGCCTATAAATATAGCTCGATGGGCTGATATAAACCTAGTTTTTTAAAGAGCTCTTCAAAAGAGAACTGAGGTTCCGTTAGTAACCGAGTACGTTCCCTTACGAGAGGTTCTCTCGTACTGCGTAATATCTTTCACTAGGGGAACACATTGTAAAATGATGTGCGTGCTGGGATCCAACACCAAAGTCCCATGGGCAGGTGCCCCGGGCTCATATAGTGTCTGAAAAGAGAGGCTAGAGGTAATTTCCAATAATTTAGCGTCCTAAGGGAGCTAATCAAATCAACAGTGTTCCACACAGTCAGGGTGAGAAAGTTTGGCCTGAACTGTGTAACACTATGAGTCTTACTTCTGCCCATGGAGGAATTTTATCGATCAGCAAGCGGTGCTCAAGCGGTTTCAGTATTCTGTGCCAAAGCAAGGGGGCAGACTGTACTGATCTTTAGACTGAAAGTAGTTTAGCCTGTCAGATGGGAACTGGCTTGTAAGGTTATAAAACCTTATAAATGTAGAGGGGGAGGGCCAGCCTGCCGCCATACAGATATCCTGCAAGGTAATCCCGCTAGGCTAGACCAAGCCCACGACGAGGCCATGCCTCTTGTGGAGTGCGCTTTTGACGTGTATGCCAGCGCTATGGCATCAACTATCCATCTGGATAGGCTCTGTTTCGATGTGGCTAGTCCCTTAGCACGTCCACTGAACGAAACTAAGAGTTGCTCAGTCTGTCTGACAACAGATGAGCGAAACACATAAGCCCTGATTGGGTAAAAGAAGCTTGCGTCTTTTTCTTCGTTGTAAACCGGCAGGGCGGACAGGGAAATAACCTGAGCCCTGAACGGTGTGTTGAGGGATTCAGGCATATATCCGTGTCTTGGTTTGATTATGACTTTCGAGTTATAACGCTCTGGAAATGTTCATATCCTCGAATTGTTTGTGAGACGCTGAAAACATCATGAGCGTCACTTGCGTACTTGAGTATGTAGTAGACAATGCGACGCAGCTCAGCAGAACAAATAGGGTTATTTATTTACATGCAGTATTTTGGTGCTTAAATATTCACAGACTATGTCACGATTGGATTTATTGCACATTCATCCATCCATCATTTTGCGTGTTTCCGTGACATCTGCGTTGTGTAAATTCCATTTTCATGACTGGATTCCAGGATTTCCTCTGCATCACAAAAGTCATTCTGCCTTAAATTATTGGGACATAGCCTACCTTTATCTGCAGGAGGTATGTTGTCCTGTGTTTCCTCCTTTTGCAGCCACTTTTTTGCAAATTGGATATCTATCCTCGAGGACAACCACACTTTTTTTCTACAAAGTATTTTCATAGTGGCCATAATTCGCATCATAAGAATTCAAGGGCACACCCAGCAAACACAGAACGTTCCCCTAACGTTCTTGAATGGTCCCATTAGGTTATTTTTTTGGGAACCAAACAAGAACGTTATAGGAACGTTCCGTGTAGGTTATTTTTAGGTTACATTTTTATAACGTAAGGAGAATGTTCCAAGAACGTTCCCTCAACCTTAAGGGAAAGTTCTAGGAACGTTTTGGGAACCAAAAACTAACGTTCCCAGAACCTAAATTCGTTTGCTAGGACTTCGCTTTCAGCTTCAACTGGGTCTGCGTCACCTTTCTTGCGCATTTGTTCTCCCGCCCTTCTATCAATGCAGTTTCCGGAGTGTGATTTCTTTTTTCTTTTTTTTTCTCCCTTATAATATTATTTTTTACTTGGAAACGGATAAGATTTCAAATGTAGCAAAGTACAGTACATAAAGAAACTACTCAATTAGGCTACGTACTGTAGCACGAGTAAATGTAATTCGTTACTTTCCACCTCTGTATATGCACATGTTTTCATCATCTTTAATAAATTCTTAAATAATCTACCGTTAAAAAATATGAGGACGGTAAGATTTTTTTAAAAAGAAATTATTACTTTTATTCAGCGACATTCAATTTATCAATTGTGACATTTATCATGGTACAAAATATATTTATATCAAATAAATGCTCTTCTGTAATATGTTTATTTGCTAATTTCTTTGTCAAAACTGAAATGTAAACCAGAAAACAATTTAAAAAATTGAATGTTGTATTTAGGTTTGATATTAAAACTTGAAAATTAAATTCACTTTGTCTCCTTTTGTGCTAAAGATATATTTCCCAGAGTCATGTTTCTTTGCTCAGTGGATGAACTGATGGGAAATGTTCCAGAGAGAAAATGTAGATGTCTGTCCTTTGTGTTATCTACAAATGAAAAATTTAATGAGCAGATTATGGACTTTCAGCTTTCGTAAGTGTGGATTATAAGAGACGTCCTCTTGAATAGCAGGGAACATAATTACAGAGAACAATTACATTTCTAATGACAGTCCAACTGAGTAAAAAGAGGAATTGGGCACAGAGATCTTTTTAAATCTCAGTTTTAATTTTCCTCTCACTCTGTCGCGGAGTTTGATGTGGTGAAAGTTGCGATTTGGGAAAGTCAATGGCACATTTTAACGTTTTTTTCCTTGGATATTATACAGATAGTTTTCAAGTGGTGGTACATGTTGTAACACAATTCGGCTGATTTGCCTGGATGTTTTAATGCTTGTTGGATGATTTGATCCACTTTCATTGTGTGAATGAGGGAACACAGACGACACATTTTTGGGGGTGAACTCATTATTAACTGTTTATAAGTGCGAATGCATTCATCCAGACTTTGCAAATAGGACATTTCGTCTTATTTCACTCTCATTTTCTGCTTTTTTCCTCCTCCATCATGTTGGCAGTAATTTCTCTCTCTCTCTCTCTTTCCTTGGCCCCCTAGATTCATGGCTTTTCCCTCTGTCAAAAGTACGTTGAAAACAGGTCATCCGGAAGATCTTTGCTCACTTAAATCTCTCTCTCAAGAAGTCTCAGAGTGGAGGTGACACATGAGCTGCGTTTGGTCTGAGAGGAGGAAGCTGTGTTGTTCTACCCTTCTGTCACTCTGTCCCCTTTGCTGTCTGCATCTTTGCCCCAGGCTGCCATGTCAGGTGCCAGAGCCATGAAGGGAGTGGTGGAGAGATGGATGGGTGAGACAATGATGGTGTCACCTGTGGGCACCTGCCTGCTTGCGATGCTTCGGCCTTACTGTGCCGCTTTCACTTGACAGGGCCAGATGGGGCGTCCTGCTCGACTGAGGCTCTGTGCACAGTCGCCCGTTCTAAACAAGATACCATTAGGCGGTTGTTTAGTAGAGTGATTCTCCACACTAAGGGCTGGCTTGACAATGTCAACAATTAACAATTTCAAACTGCAATTCAGGGACTTAAATATTTTTTTCAGTCCCCAGCACATTTCAAATGCACTCCTCATGGGTCAGTTTGTGAATGTACAATGCCGTTCAACATTTTGGGTCAGGACGATCAAGTGACAGTAAAGACATTTATATTTATGCAAATGATATTTCAAATATACACTGTTCTATTCATCGAAGTATCCTAAAAAATGTATTACAGCTTCCACAACAAATCATCATTGATATTAATAAGAAATGTTTGAGCATCAGATTAGCATATTTGAAGCATTTCTGAAGGGACGCGTGACACTGAAGACATGTTAAACATATTAAAACATTAATATAAAATAGAGCCAGACCGATGTATCGGCAGACCGATATTATCGGCCGATATTAGGCATTTTCCAAACTATCGGTATCGGCAGTTATAATGGCCGATAAATGAATATTTTAAAAAATAAAAACGGACGAAACACGCTTGAACCATGTCATGAGTGTTGGAGTTGTATAGGTTGTCCACCAGAGGGCACACTAAACCGTCCCTGTTGGCAACACTCGTTAAGTTTTTCATGATACATACATTGCTTGAATACCAATTAAAAGAACATCCCCATCAGTTCTCTTAACTCAAATAAGCATGACAAAATTTGTGACTATCATGTCCAGTTTAAAATAAATAAATAAATAAAATATCGGCCGATATATCGGAATATCGGATTTTAAAACCCAAAAATATTTGTATCAGTATCGGCCTTCAAAATCCTTTATCGGTCGGGCTCTAATATAAAACAGCTATTTGAAATCGTAATAATATTTAACTATATTAACTTTTTATTTTGACTCTCAGGTTTTTGAGTTTTTAAAAAAACTATTATTACTGACACCAAACCTTAGTTTTGTTAGTTAGCTTTGTTAGCTTTCTTAGTTGGATTTCATTTGACCAAAATGGGTTATGTCAAAGAGAGTGAATTATGATCAGCCCGCATTGACGCTTTTCCTCTCCTGAATTTACACACTATTTCGCTGTTTTTATTCTCACATTCACAAGGGCACTGATGGCAAAAGAAACACTTATTTTGAAACAGTATTGCGTTAGAAGAATTAAATGCTGTTAGATCTCTCTCTCTCACACACACACACACACAAACACAGTACTCAATATTCTTTCATCTGAATGTTTTGGACCTCTTGCCTCATCAGACAAAATGCCACAGATCACATTTTTATTGTCAGTGGCTTGTCTTTTCCTCTTTTGATTTTAGGAGTGACTCAAAATGTCTATTTTCCTGCGGGCAGCACTACAACAACGTCTGGCCTCCAAAAAGTCCTTAACTTAGAAATTGGATTCAGTGATGTGTATAATTCCGAGCCCTGGCCCTGACAAACAGCCGTGGATTGACGTTGGTTTATTTTAGCCTTCTCTGTATTTTAGGCCAGGGTGGATTGCTGTGTATTAGACAGAAGAGCCATAAAGCCTGTGAACTTTTGGAAATTGGGCCTGGCAGCAGGCAGGGTTCGTAATCACACTAGCCATTGAAACCGGTCAGACACTCAGGCTAAATTATTTTCGTCACTCACTGCGGTATAAAAGCCCATACTGAAGAAAAGACTGAGACGGAAAAAGAGAATAAAAATGAGAGAGAGATGTGAGTAATAAAACTGCATCTCATTCGATCCCTCCACCAGCTCATAATGCACAGCCAAATTGCTCTCAATTGCTAAACAGGAATTTGAAGTGCAGTGTTCTGAATGTTGATTGATTGCCTGAAATTAAGGGCGTTTTTAGACTAGACGTCATGAGCATGGGTCACTTTATTGTTTCCTTTTCTCCTGGGTCCACTTGAAAAGACAAAACATGAGTTTAATAAGTCAAATGTAAAATCAGGGTCCGTGCAATTAGATGACTTGAGAAATCTTACTGGTTATAAATATTTTTGTCGGCCATGAAACTAGACTTTGTCTTTGTTTTTTTGTTTTTTATAATTGTCCCTGTGACAATAACTTACTTTTTTTGTTGAGAATGGAGTCACTGTATAGAGTCGCAGTTCAATAGAGTCACTAGCAGCATTATTTGAATTTGCACGTGACACAAAATCATCAAGACAATATGTTCACATTTTACTTGGTAATGTGAAGAGTATGTTGTTGTTAAAGGGTTAGTTCACCCAAAAATGAAAATTAAGTCATTAATTACTCACCCCCATGCTGTACCAACCCCGTAAGACCTTCGTTCGTCTTCGGAACACAAATGACGATATTTTTGATTAAATTTGAGAGCTGTATAACTACCACATTGGCTCCTAAGGGACTGCCTCTTGACGGCCCAAAAAGTCAATGAAGAAAATGTTTAAATATCCCAAGTGACTACCGTGGCTCAACTATATGTTTATCAAGCGACGCGAATACTTTTTGTGCGAAAAAACAAACAAAAATAACGAGTTTATTCGACTATTTCTTTTCTTCCTTGTAGGCCAGAAACGAGACTTCCTTAGATTTCCACGACGCATGCGCGAGATTTGCGATCTGCTTACACCAGCTTACACTACTTCAGATCGCAAATCTCGCGCATGCGTCGTGGAAATCTAAGGAAGTCTCGTTTCTGGCCTACAAGGAAGAAAAGAAATAGTCGAATAAACTCGTTATTTTTGTTTGTTTTTTCGCACAAAAAGTATTCGCGTCGCTTGATAAACATATAGTTGAGCCACGGTAGTCACTTGGGATATTTAAACATTTTCTTCATTGACTTTCTGGGCCGTCAAGAGGCAGTCCCTTAGGCAGCCAATGTGGTAGTTATACAACTCTCAAATTTAATCAAAAATATCTTCATTTGTGTTCCGAAGACGAACGAAGGTCTTACGGGGTTGGTACAGCATGGGGGTGAGTAATTAATGACTTAATTTTCATTTTTGGGTGAACTAACCCTTTAATGCTTTACTGTATTACTTTTCTTTATTGTTTGGAAATATTACTGCTGACCCTCATGAAAACGAGATGTTTCAGCTCACGGGGCTGATCCTCTAATAAATATTTATAAATAAATAAATAATGCGAAGAATAATAAAAAACGTATTTGATAATATTTCAATGATAAAATTTTGCTCAGAGATTTGTATGCCTTTGCTGATTTTCAGTCAAATTGTAAAAACGTTAGTTTTGGTTCAAAAATCAAAACAATGAAGTTGAAAGCAGTTTTTTTTGGCAAGTTGTTACTTTTTTTCACTATATACTGTACATTATTGTTTAAAAGTCTGAGGTCAGTTTTAAAGAAATCAACACGTGGTCTTTAAAATGTTACAAACGATATCTATTAACTTTCTAAATCCTGGAAAAAAGTATACAGTTTGGTACTGGTAGCATATACCAATTTGTACTGCATCATGTTTGTTAATTTTGGACCGTATGCACAAAGCTTTCCTGTAAGTCATTACCTAGCTGCATTAGTAAACTGGTAGAACTCATGGTATAGCTTTTCATGTTTATGGTGCAAATGTGCCAAGGTCTATAATGTGAAATTGGAGCAACTAAAGTTCAGGCCAAGCATTTGAACCAAGTGCAAAAACTGTCAATGGTTGGATAGTCAGCTGCACTCAGGATGGAAAATGCATGTACACCACTTACAGTGCCTCAGCCTGCCTCACTACTTTCTTGGCTCCTCGGGACTAATAGCATGGTTTTCTGTTTGCGTCATTGCCTGCAGTTTCAACATTTCAAAACCTCAAGCCACCGTTCCCCCATTAGGGGGTACTAGGTGTAGATGGAGGGCCTGGACAATGCACTGCTCCTAATGAAAGCCTTTT